>CAOLHI010004632.1:0-106258 GCA_948474755.1 Ctenosaura bakeri | reverse complement strand
TGGGACTGCAGGACCAACCTGGATAAGGGATCCATCACAGTGAAGAGACACACTGAATTCTTTGAAACATGGGAAAGAGAACGGAGTCTGCTGTGTGTCATGCTTGGCCAGAAAAGAGTGGCAAAGAAGAGGCAAGAAGAAATGAGGGATGGAAGACTCCAAAGCCAAGTATGGAAAATTTCAGAAACACACTAACCTTTTGCAGAAACATTTATGGAAGTTTCGCTGGTGATTCTGTCCTCGTGTCCATGAATATGGAGATACATGTCCATTCAGCCCTACTTAAATTTCAGTTTTTTGGAACTTTGAATATCTTGGGGGGAAAGCCTCCCTTTTGAATTTCCCCATAATCCATAATAGTGATGATAGCAAGACCTGTTTGTTTGGTATGAGAGTTTCTCTAGATTGCAGTATTAATATGAAATAAATCTCACTATCACCATTTTTCTGTCTAGTTTGGAATAATAAATAGATTTCTGGTTTGAAAGAACTTACAGTTGCATATAAAAAAGTTTCTGTTTATGCACAGTCATAGTTCAACAGAACCGGGATTTAACAATTTCTGTTTTGTAGGTATATACATGGTACTGATGAAAAGACTGCTCAAATCAAGAATGTAGCTGAAAAACAGATTCTTAAGTGTCGGGAAACCCTGACAAGGAGAATTACAGATTTGCAGGGACCTCTCCAGCTTAGGATGTATTCTAAGCAACACCAACGACAACAACAAAAGTCATGTGGAGTTTTCTTGCACCGAAAAATGCTTTTTCTGTACAGCAAACAGTATTTTCTGTGCAGAAAAATAACCTGAATGATGAAACTATGCAATTTTTTATGTTTTTGTTGACTTTTTGTAGCAAGGAGAAAAATGACGATATTAGTCATTCTTGTCCATGAGAATGCAGGTTGCATTACTAATTACACAGAAATGCATTAATATAAATTCCATACTCTCATTGCAGCCTTGGTGATTGTCTGTCTGAGGTGACAATCTCACATTCTCCCATTGCAGAGCCAGCCCTGCCTCATTACCACAAATAAACATTAAATATTCAAACTATTAATCCTTGGAAATCTAGAGCTGGATTTGGAGTTTACTGACATGGATTTTTCATTCAAGTCTAAAGCTTCCAAACACATGTTTTTCTGGACGTATTTCTACAGAGAACTGGTTCATACATTAACAAATCATATAACACTGGGGGAGTTTAGAGTTCCCAAATAAGAGATATATTAGTTGAAGGTTTCTACTTCAAATATACATATACATATATATATATATATATAGTTTGTCATAATACTTTTTACAGCCCTATCACATTTTACCCTCCTTCTCCATGTCAGCTTTCCTTGTATCTCCATTTCTTTCAGATATCTGTGTTTCAAATTATTCAAAAAGTTTCCTGGGCGCTCATTATTTTTTCCTAGATAGATAGATAGATAGATAGATAGATAGATAGATAGATGTGTGTGTGCATGTACACACATATATATACTATGTGTGTATATATATATATATATATATATATATATATATATACGCACACACACATACACATTTCCTGCCCATGTTTCTAATCTCTCATTGCAGATCTGATGAATATAGCATCTTGCAGTGTAACAGCAATTGCGAAACTAATAAATAGATAGTTTCCTCCTTTTCTTCAAAAATTAATCTGGATACTAAATGAAACTGGTGTTAGATGCCAACTTCATGGAAACGCATTCTTGGAAATATGGGCATTTTCTGTTAGAGCACTCACCTAGCCAATGTTCCTCTCTTATGTGTTTCTCCTTCTTTTTCCTCTTTTTCTTCTTTTTTTTCCTCTTCCTTTTTCTTCTTCTCTTTGTAAACATACATTGAAAATCATTTTTTTTACAAAATTTAACTGGTCAGCCCCTCTCTCTTTCTCTCTCTTTCACACACACACACACACACACACACACACACCCCTCAAGTAAAACTTTTACAATCCTTGAGGGTAGCACTGCATTTACAATCATTCTGCTGAACTTCTTTTATTAGTCTGGTCTCTAACATTTCTGAAGGTGCTTGTTTCCAATATATTTTGAATGAATGTTCAGCATGTATTTTCATGATGTAATAATATAATGAATATAATATAATTATAATATAATATAGCAATATGAAACACTGCATATATCAAATACATTAAGTGGAAACTACTATTAAACTTATATTAAATTATGTTGAATATAGAAACAGTATACATACAGCTTACTGGAAATTTGGTACAAGAATTTGATGCTGTGTCATTGGGGACACTAGAACAACCATTGTGACCAATGGCTAAAGCAGATACAGCATGGGAGCAGGGACAGCCCTACCATTAGGCAGAGTGAATTGCTGACATAAGGAGAATGCTGAGAGAAAAGTAGGTCTCATCAGTAGTGGCAGCTGGTTGCTCCGATGTCAGTTGGGTGACAAGTCCACCCCAGGTTTTAATCTAGGCTTTAAAAGATCCCTCTAAAGTGCTAAATCTTGTCCCTAAATAGGTCCAGCACCATAGGTAGCTCCTTTAAGGCTAGCCAAAACCTGGGATGGATTTACTGTGCCACAAACATCAGGGCCACCAGCTGCTGCTGTTGACCACTGTTCCTCCTCCGTCTCCATATCTAGTTAGTTGTTTAAGATACTATCCTGTCACCAGTGCTGAAGAAAGAAGATTCAACAGCTAGGCAGCTTGGACAGCTTTTGTCTACAGAACTGGGGTAGTTGAGTGCAATCTTTTCCTTCACCTCAGGCAACAAAGTCAGATTGCCTCCTGTGTTCTTTTGTTGTCACTTTACTAGGGTCATGAGGAGGTCCAAATTTGTTCTGAGGAGCAGCAAAGGATTTGGTCAAGGATAGGCAGTCAATTGTATAAGTCCTCATCTGCATTTGGAAATCATACACCACAAACAAAACAAATTCCAATATTCAAAACCTATTGTTAACGTTAAGCAGAGTACATCTGTGGAATCAACTGGAATTACCTATGTGTTCAACGATTGGTTTAGTGAGTCTACTGTATCTGGGACTAACCAATAGGATTGAGAGCTATGTTAGTGAGAACTAGGGAGGTGTGACAGAGCCTGGGAGTGTGACTGGCCTGAGTGGCCCTTTTTCACACCTTACCTTTGTCGCGGCGGTGGGGGGTGGCGCTCACATGAGCAGCCATTTGCGCGAGCTGCTCACGGCAGCCCTTCTGCCTCCTACAGCTGTTTGGCAGTCACGCGAGCGTCGCGCACGCCCCCTTCCTTCCGCAGCGTAGCCTGGGAGCTGTAGGCTGCGCTGGAGGAGGAAGCGAGACTGGCTCGCTCATCTGATGCACCGCACGGCAGGTAAGTGCGCGAGGGCCCCAGGAGCATTGCACGACCACGCACTATTTTCAGCTCCCAGCCAAAAATAATAAAATGCGTGCGCATCCCGCTTTAGGCTCGTGAGTGTCACATGAATGGGAGTGCGTCATATGGACTGACGCTCCCATTCATGTGACGCTCAAGGGGCCCTCTCACAACAGAAACTGTGTGCGAAAAGGGCCAGTGACAGGGCAGCCCTGACCACAGCTTGCCATGTAGCCCAAGTTGCTCTGGGTAAGAGAGAAACTCAGCCAATTGGTGCATGGGAGGGGCTGAGCTTTCTGAGGAGGAGCTCTATATAAGATGATGGTCTGCAATTTTTGGAGCTTCCTTCAGAGAGATTTCCAGAGAGTTTTGTGTGAGAATTTTTCAGTCAGCCAAGGAAGGCTAGTTGAATAAGTGGAATTATCTCCTCAGAGGTCTAGTGAGAGACAGAGAAGAAACCAATCTATTTTAAGTTGAGTCAAGTAACCTAAATTTGGGAATTTAGCCTTTGAGCAGAAAAGGAAGCCAAAGGCCTAGTTATGTAGGAAAGCTCTGAACTTGAATACTGTGTTAAGCTGAAGAAACTGGTTTAATATTTTTGGAAGTTCTATTTTGCCTGAATATACTTGTAGCACCCAATACCTTTCCATGTTTGTTATTTTAATAAAGATTATATTCTATTTTTATAATTTCTGATTTAGCAGAGTACTTTTTCATCCATTTTAATTTTACAAAAACTTGTTACAACAGATTATTAAATCTTTCTGAATAAGACCAAAAAGGCTTTAGCCCTTTCTCACTAAGGTAGTGGATTTAAGAGGGGAAAGCAAGGATTGTATAAGAAGGGTGGCAGAGGGCTACAGCAGGCTGGGAAGAAAGCTGCCATTTCCAGCCTTAGAGGAGGAAAAGCAGGCCTGGCCCCCTCCACAGAAGGACAGAAGGATTCACCATGAACAATGTAGAAACACAGAATACAAGATGCTCAATATTTTTTTTACGTACAAAACATCCTCCAGGACTGTGTAAAAATGGCGAAGTTCTGAAATAGATGACTATCTGAAAGAAGTAATGTACAGATGGACAAGATGGAAGACTATCAGAGTTTTAACCTAAGAAAGGCAGAGACAGCAACATCTGACAGTTACTTGCACACTGATTATTACCAAACTGCTAGATAATTAGACCAGAAATTATGGGGAATTACTAGACAGAGATGTGCATCAGTATTTATATATTAAATAACATACTGTTTGAACAGAAAGTTTCTCAGAAGATTTTGACAACACAAGTCAAAATATGTCCTTCAAATTAGCCACAATGGATTTGGGATCTTGCATACTGTGGCTGGAGATAAACAGTATATTTGAGAAGTGAAAAAAAGCTGTTAGAATGTGTGCCCTTTTTTACTCTCTCACGTAAATCCACAAAATCCCACGGATGATTAAAGAAATTATCATCTGCTCAAAAAGTTCTCGTAAAACCACTGCCTGACTTTGATTCTAAGACTAAGATCACTAAGCCCTCTATCAGAGAACAACCAAAGCTTCTCTGGCAGCTTAATGGCTATAGGTTTTTTTTTTTTACATGAGCTTTTGTGGACTACTGGGAGCTCCACTCCATGAAAGCTTATGTGAAAAAAAAAATGCTAGCCTTTAAGGTGCCACAAGATTTATATCTGCGTAACAAAAAATTGCTGCGACAGACTTACTTTGCTACCCCCAGACAAAAAGTGAGAGAACACTGAATTCTCATTATTTTCCCTGTCCCTTTATTAGGCTGCCATGAACATCTTCCTGGGAAGAAGATTAGAAGGATTTTGGGGGGGGGGGTTCGTTCATTTTAATGCCTCTCTGGAGTTCCTTGGCTTGTCTGGAATCTGTTCCCATGACTCTCTGATAGTGATCATGTTTAAATATCACTTTAATCATTCAGACAGATTTTTATGCAACTGCAACAACACAGCATGAAGCAAGCAAAGATATTATAATTCAGTATTGCACAGTAACTATCAATCCTACAAAAGTTTCTCAACCGAGTCCCCAAACCCACCTTTTCTCAGCTGCAGCACCCCTGCCCCCAGACCCAGCCATTTCATGATCGGGGAGAGCAGCACCCAAGCACCCAGCTATTTTCCTCTAAATGGTGGCACAGAAACAGACATCCACAGGGACCTCCAGGGTCCAGCAAAGGTCCCTGAAGATAATAATTAGGGATGGGCCAACCGAATCCTCAAATCCTCGAATCCTGGGCAAGGATTCGAGATTTGCAAATCTGAATCCCTGTGCCAAAATAGGTAAACCGAATCTCTCGAATCCATCAACCAAATAGTTTGTTGGACACCGAAACACCTGAAAACCTGGGAGCCCAGACACACAAGGGGAGATAGCAAGTAGGTGAGGTATTTCCTTTTAAGTAATAATGACCTTTGCTTTTCAGAAATTTCAGAAATTACATCTGCTTTTCAGAAATTACACATTTCAGAAATTACACCTTGGGTTGTATTCTAAGATATTTAAATTGAACATTTAATATTTCAGTTCAGCACTTGACTGGAAGGTACAGTCCTGAGATTTCAAGGACAGCTGAAACATCCGCTTGTATAGCTCACTTGCAAAACTCTTTCAGACACAATTCTGGGGTTTGTAGTTTTACAAGGTGTCACAGCCTTCTCTGCCAAAGTGTGCTGGTGCATCAGCAAACTACAAACCCCAGGATGCCAGAAGGAGCTATGCAAAGAAAAGCCAGTTTTGACTTGGATTAGCTTTCTACTGTAGTATGTGGCCCTGTTTACACAGACAGAAAAAGGTGGAATTAATCCACATTTTCCTGCCTGTGTAGAAAGAGCCTTCATGTCATTTTCAGTCTGGGGAGATCCTGAGGCAAAACTAGGACAATTGTCCTGGCCAGATTTCTTCAGAGGGAGGTTTGCTTTTGCCTTGGCTTTTGCTAAGGCTGAGAGAGTGTGTCTTGCCCAAAATTATCCTTCTTTCTCTTGCTTTTTAAACCCTTTTTAAAAGAAGGATTTGACAGTTTCGAGATTTGTGGATTCCCAGAACCTTCCAGGTATTCGGATCCGGATTTGGATTTGGAAAATTCTGAATTCGTCCCATTCCTAATAATAATGTTGCTCTACATCCTACTAAGGAAAAGAGCTGGAGGCTTGTCTGCAACTCTTCCCACTCTCCACTGACCAGGAAAGGGCCAGGTTCAGGGAAGGCTACAGCTGAGAAAAAGTGGGGTTGGGAGTATATTTTGAATTGTAATGAATTCGTACCTTCCCAAAAGTGAGTTGCAATGGCATAAGTCTGACCTATGCTATTGTAATTCAGCAACATTATAAGCTGTTGTAATACCTGACCGTTATAATCCTTAGGGCAATGAAAAGATTTGACACTACTCTTGAAAAGAACAAATATCATATACAACGTTAGGGTTAGAATGAGGATCAAGCTGCATCTTTAGCCTTGTGTAAATTGGACCCTGGTCATATTACAGGCAGCCATACAACAGTTTTACCCCATGCATGATATCAGAGGCTCTTTCCACACTACATAACTATTGCAGTATGATCCCACTTTAACTGCCATGGTCCTGTTCTATGGAATCATGAGATCTGCAGTTTAGGGAGGGATATTTGGAATTCTCAGCCAGAGAGCTCCATTACCTCCCAAGATTATAAACCCCAGGATTCCATTAATAGGCAGCCATGGTAGTTAAGGTGGAATTATAGTGCAATAGTTATATAGTGTGGAGAAGCCCAGAGTTTTTAAACATTTCATAAAAGTGATCATTTCCATTCAAAGGCCATTTTTGCACTACACGGTTACAGCACTATTATCCCACTTTCAACCTCCTGTGGAATTCTGGGGTTTGTACTTTACTGAGGCCCAAGAGCTCTCTGGCTGAAAATTCTAGAGGCCCCTCCCTAAACTGCAAACCCCAGGATTCTATAGGATGTTGAAAGTGGAATAATAGCACCATAACAGTGTAGCACAGAAATGGCCAGAGCTTCAAAATGTAAAAGGTCATATTTTAGGGCTTGCAATTCTGCCTTTAAAGAGAAAGGAGGTTTCTCCCTCCCCCACCCCCAGAACATTCAGCTAGATGTGCTTCCATCCTGAAAGTGATCTAGATTGCTAACTTCTTTCGGTCCTTTTTCATGTTGGCTCAAACACAGCCTTTTCATTGCATGCGGCACTTCATGCCATGCCTAGATGCCCAAGAGAAAGTAATTTGTTACTATTTTTATTTTTATGTATTTATTAAAAGCATTAATAGCCAAACTTTCTGCCTCAGCAATGCAATATACTTTAGACTTCTGGATCTCCAGAGCATCCTCCAATTTTATTATAGAGTCTTAATTGCTCATGTCTGACTCCATTTGTGCAAGATAAATTTTAAATCCCAAGTATGTTTTGAAAAAACTGGTTGTGCCTGTTGTAATTCCTTACATTTGCATTCCTTACAAATGAAATACAAAAGACTGTTGACACCAGCAGTCAAGGCAATGAAAAATGAACAATTGAAATGGGATATGTAATTCTTGTGAAGAAAAAAAATGGAAAGCAATCAACATCATCTCCATAATGACACAAAAATTCTCTTATATAACAGACAACAATGAATTGGTCTGCTTCAGTGGTTGAATCATACCACAATCATCATTTATCACATATATATTTGAAGTAGAACAGTCCCCACCAGAAAAATCTTCCAACTAAAATAAAGCAATAGTATGTAATAGTGCTGTCCTTGCCAGTTACTTTTAGAGATGCATCACGTTGATTTCTTTTAGTTTCTGAGCTCTTAAAGTTTCATATTCTGCATCACAAAAGAAGTTTATTTTCTCCCAGTTAACTCCTAGAACAGACACTGGATTGATCTGTCAGGATTTTGTCCCAAAGGGCAGCACTGGGCAGACTGTGTCCTTCATTCTTTAGACTGTGAACTGTGAAGACATTTCTGTCTGGGAATGAGTCGCTTGCAGTAATCAAACAAGACATTTACAGTAATATTCAGATACCAGGTGCTCGTGGGATTCAGGCTCTGCTTCAAAAAAAAAATGGTTTGAGAGACAGCTCCTGGGGACAGACTTAGTGAAGGTGTTGCTATAACACCTGTAATGATGATTCCTCTTTAAAAAGATTGTTTCATTCAGTCATCCGTCATGAATTTCTGTTGGGCATTCCATATGGCTTTTAGGTTAGACGAGGGAACCATCTGCTGTTTTTTCATTCAGACCACATAACGTAATATCCAGAATTCAAGCCAGGTTTTTGTTCACCTGGGACATTTTATAGCTGTTTCACTGGGTCACCTTTATGAACTATGTTTGAACTCATCGCCCCCAGGAATGAGTGGTTGATGACTAACTGGTGAGTAAACCTTATTGCTTGTCTGCCTGTCTCTGTCTCTCTCTCTTTAAAAGCCAACCTCACACCCACAGTGTGTGTCATTTACAGACTAGACAAAGAAAAAAATGGATGTCAGCATAATTGTCACTAAAACAAAGTGTTGTTTTACTGCAGGCTTCACTGCAACATTCAACAACCCTTGCTTTTAAGCATTTCTCTATCCAAAACTTCTGCTTCTCTAGTTACATCACTATGTTCATCCATCTTAAGGTTTTCCTCTCTCACACATGTCTCTCCTTCACTTTCCCATATGCCTGGAACTGACCCCAGAACCATCTATGCAACATTGCTTCTCTCTCTCCCTCACTCTCTTTCTTCCCTCTAATTCTTCCTCAAAATCCAGGTTATTCTTGAGAAGACTTGTAAAAGAACAGCCATGTGGGATCTAACCAAAGTTATATAGATCCCAACATCTCATTTCTCACAGTGGTGAACCAAACACCTTTTGGAAGCCAACAAGCAGGACATTGCCATCCTGATGTCCTTCCTCAACAACTGGTATCAACAATGCTCTAATCTCTTCAACATGAAGTTGCTTAACATCACATTGTGTGTCAGCAGTTCAACCCCTTGCTGTATGAAGAGGCCCCTTTTTTGTGCTCTAGATCTTTTACTCTTCAGCCTCACCAGTTGACATTTTCACTGAGCTTTCAACTACGAGAAGTGAATTGGTTTTGTTTCATTTTGTTTTTCCTCAGTATACATCACTTTACATTTGCTTGCACTGAAATACAGTTATCATTTTTATTTGTTTAGATTTGTAGTTATTATTGTTGTTGTTGTTTGTCCTTTCACCCAGTTTGGAGAGAGAACTCTGGAGGTCTTTTTCATCTACCAGTATTTTGGTTTTCACCACTCAGGACAATTTGAAGCTATTTGCAAATTTGGCCACTTCACTGACGACCCATAACTCCATTTGCAAAGAAATAAAAAAACACTGGCCTCAGTATAGACTCTTGGATATTGTCCATTCATTCCTACTTTCTGCTACTTTAACTGGTTTCCAGTACATCAGAGGACCCAGGCTCTTAGTCCATGGTTGCTCAGGAACTGATGATGATGGCCTTGATCCAAAGTATGTTTGAAAATCCATGTATACCTTGCCTATTACAGGGTGGGAAATTGTTGGGGGTTGAAGGACCACATCGGCTGCCTGAAAACCTTGGTGGACCACTGTAAAACAACTTAAAAAAAAACTTTGACCTCAGATGCTTCCCATGCCTTTAGGTGGAAAATGATCAGTTTGCCAAATTTTTGTTGCCAACTCTTGGCTGTTTTAGTCTTGTTTTTAACAATAGCGTTACCATAGTTTCTAGCCCAGACTTGTGGGATATTAGATATCATTTGATATCAATAATTTGGCCTTCTTTACCCATTCCTCTCCACATGCTTGTGAGGCCCCCGGACAAGCACACACACAGGCACGGCCAAAAATAGCTGAACCATTCAAAACCGATCCAGGCAGGCCAGTAATAGCTGGACCGCAGCTTTAGGAGACCTCCAGGCAAGTACTCTTTAAGATCATATTATGTATGCACGCGGTTTACAAAAGACTCCCTGCCCCGAGCAGGCAGCTTGACGAGCCAAATACTCAACTGTCAAGCACTCCACGTTTGCATACTGTCTACTCTATTGACAACGCTGTCATAACTCAATCATGCAAAATACTGACCTTTCGGAGGCTTTGTCTCCAGCCCCAAACCCATTGTATTCCCTGGGAACGGACTAGCCTACAGGCACATTTTCCCCTATAAGACCCCCTGACTTTGAGCTTCTTTTCGGATCGCTCCTGGCTTCCACCCCGCCTTGCTGTCACTTTGTTCAGTGAGCCTTCCCCTCAGCTCCTCATGCTGAGAATCTCCTCTTCTATGAACTTTTCTTCAGACTACCCGGGCTTCAGGACAGGTGTAGTATTTCCCATGCAAAACCTCCTCTTAAAACCCTCTATCCCACTCCTACCTTTATTTCAATAGTTCTGTGTGAGTGTGTTTGCATACACGTGTTTGACTGTGCTGTACATCAATAAAGAAAACAATTATTATTTACTTCTGTTTGCCTATGAGCAACTGTGGTTGGTACTTAATGCATAATGCTTGTTGACATCAGCAGGGGCTGTCCCTAGATCTCTGGTTTTAGCCCAGAAACCTCAAGACTGGGATTATCCTGAAATAACAACCCTACCATTCCATTCCTACCATCCCAGGCCTTGAGATTTCAGGGCCAAAACCTAAGGAAAAATCCCTGGTGGTGTCATTAAGGACAACACCTTCAGCATCAACCACAGTTGCATAGTGTATGCCATTCAAATCAGAAACACCAGAAACATGAGAAAAATATGTACACTCTTTTCAAGGCAGATCTCTTGTCCTTAGATTCCTCCGCACTGTTCTGAGGAGTGGAAAGGAGAGACCAGGCCTCAAGGTATGGTAACCCTACCCTGCAGGGATTGCAGAGACTGCAGAAATCCCTCCAAAACAGTGGAAAAATAAATCCAGAAGTGGCCCAGTTCTGAATTAGGAAAACAATTTTCTTCTTAACATGAAATGGGGGTAGGGGAGCATTTAAACTATTTAAAAGGTTATTTGTTGGTCTGAAAGCAACCAAGGAAGGCAATTTTGCCCTCTTTATGACCAGAAATAGGTGTATTAATGTGTATGGTTTGTGTATGGAGAGTTTAGTGGGTCTGAGACCTGCAAAAATAGCCTTGGGGATCACAACCCCAAGGCTGTTACCCCACTGGCATACCCTATCCCAGAGACTATAAATTTGATGTCAGAGATGGCCACCATGCCAGAGAAGTTGCCCAGATGGGCACATAGGCACAGAAGTTGAACAACCAAAAACAGGTCAAGGTGAGAAAAATCCCCAGTCACATAGCCCAGGGAGACCTCAGGCAATACACATCTACAGAGACAAAGGGTTCCCAGCCAAGAGTAGCCAACTTGAGGGGGTTAGCATGTTTTCCCCAGGTTGAACAACTGTGATTCTGGAAAAATCTTACAAGGCGAGGTCTATCTACATAAACTTGCACTACAACCCTTTTCAACAGCAACCCTGATTGCAACCCAACTTAAAACAATCATGCAGACGACCAAGTTGCTATTGTGCGGCATTTCTCCCTTTGTTTTGACCATTGTTCTTCCCAGGAGAGGGCCTCCCCTCGAGGTACGTTCTGCCCTATAAGTAGCCCTAGTTTTTGAGGGTCTCTTCAGAGAACTCCCCACAACACTAGCAGACCAGCACTCTCTTAGTTGAGTGATCCCCTCAGCTATCTCTTTGCTGAGCTCCATTCTTCTCGCTGCTTCCCAGACCAAAGACTTCAGGATAGGTGCAGTATCACTGCCTCTACATTCCCTTTGCTATATCCCCTATCCATTTTTCACCTCTTTTCCTTTACAATAAGCCTTTCGTGTGTAAGTGCGTGAGTGCGCGGTACTATTCTCATTCAATAAAATCCATTTATTTCATACATTTGTCTGGCTTTTTGCTTGGTCTAACCCTGTAAAGTTGGGTAAAAGATCCTGCTTGGTTACCCTGCCCCCTCGTTTTGCTATTACCAGTGCTCCGCCAATTTCCTGTATAACTTGGAGCGAATCAAGGTGTCCCCCATGGGACCCCCAGAAGTCAGGGTAACAGCACCACATTTTAGCCATTGCTGGGCTAAAAGGAAGGAAAATACATCAGAAATCCCAGTTAATCTAAAACATTTTACTAAATCTGAAGTCTAAAAATACAGCCCATCTAATTCAATGCTGCAGTGCTATGACACTTTTATAGGGTAACTTGTTATGGAAAATTTGAAGGTTTATATAAGCCTATAGCATCTTAAAATATCATCTGATCCAATCTAAGGCTGTCCAAGCATTTTTTAAATATCAGGGGAGTTTATAAATAATTTGGCAACTAGCACTCATATGAAATTGGAAAATTACAATGAGTTATTGCAGATGAGTTGGGGATACTTTATTCTTGTTTTTTTCATTTTGTGGACATCTGAAAATGTGCAAATAAAAATGAGCTTCCCAGTTGCTAGTGTGTGCATGTGTATATTAAACTGATTAACAAACAGTACTTACTAAAGGAATTAACTTCTGCTTTCTTCAATTGTCCAAACTAAAAGTAATTTATATACATGTAGGCAGTTTATAACTCTCTGTCATCAACATTGTTGTTAAGTAGGTGATGGTGTTAAGCATTAACCTTTAGGCTGAGCCCATGCAGTGCTAAGATCTTAAGTCTTTGGATCCAGAAAGTTTCCCTTTTATCCAAAGTACTTGAATAAGGTGGCACCTCAGTTCCAACAAAGGCAAATATATACACTCAGCCCTACAGATTTGCAGGGTTCACTTTCATATATTTGATTATTTTTCAGTTTCTCCAACTGCTGCCCCTCACCTCAAATGTTTCTTTTCCAGGGAAACCTCCCCTCTCAGCAGCTCCAATCAGGCTGTGCAGCCCTTTAAAAATCCACCTCTTTTCCTCTACCAGCTGCTGCCTGGCCAGCTAAGGACCAATCACAGCCAGATTTCTCTGCATCGCAGACCCTTTCTTAATGTCCCCGCATTCACCCAAGGAAGGAGATGGGCAAGAGAGAGGAAGCATAGGACCACCATGCTGAACCCTCTCCTTTTCCCTCTCCTTTCCTGACCTGCTTTGGATCCTGGGTGTCTGTTCTCCCCACCACACCTTGGCCACTTTCCACAGACTCACACACACATTTTTATGTTTGCATTTCCCCACTTTTGTGGGGGTCCTGTGTCTGTAACTCTAGTGAATGTGAAGGGCCAACTATATATTTAATGATTTTTGTTGATTAACTGCATCCTCCTGGGATTAAGAACAAATTTGTCAGCAGTGCTGTTTGTTTTTAACCCCCCCCCCTCTCTCAATTTCCTCTCTCTGGCTATTTCCGCACTAGCCTGTTATAGCGCAATGATTCCACTTTCAACATCCTCTGGAATCCTGGGTTTGCAGTTTCAGGAGGGGCGCCTGCCCCCTCCCAAAACTGCAAACCCCAGGATTCCAGAGGAATCAACGCACTATAACAGGCTAGTGTGGAAATGGCCTCTCTCTCTCTTTCTCTCTCTCTCTCTCTCACACACACACACACCATTCTACCTGTCTTTGCTATGTATCCTCATAATAAAGCCTGCCTTGTCTCCCCAATGCATCGAAGTATCTGTTCTTCCATTTTTAAGGAACCCCATCCCTGAGATGGGAATGCAGAGGGGCTGAATTTGCACGTTACTGGAAGCCACCTGCTCCTGCATTTTGACCATAGTGTGAGTGAATAAACAAGTCAGGTTTTTTTTTCCTTGCAGTGTCCAGAAACAGGCACTGTGGGCTCTCTGGCTTGTTTGTTCCCCAAAAACCGAGAGAGGGAATGCAGGTGGTGATATAAAGTTTGCCAGCTGTGCCCACATTCAGACATCACAAAAAATAAACTGCAGACCAAAATACACATAATACTCTTCTATGTTTCTCCCAAGACGTCTAGTATAAAAATTCCCTCTTTGTGACCATTATCTTTAGCATTCAAATGAACAGGTGCTTTGAATGTTCTTGCAAATCAGATGAACTACTTAGACATTAATTGGGCAGTATGATAGTACCAAAGATACACTTCTGCTTTGAGTGTAACGGAAATGATAAATTGCTCCTGTTGTGCTTGGAAAGAAGAAAACTCTAAGCCTGCCTTTGAAGTGACCTTTGAAAGCTGTTCTCCTGCACATGGTTGGGTGAGGGCTCCTTTAGACTCAGACCATTTCCACATGGTGTCACAGTCCTGCGATGGGGACACAATGGCAGCGGTCCACAGGTTGTCCTTCTGCACGGCATCATCACAGTTCTGCTGCCAACCCATCCCCAATTGTTATGATTGTGGGATATTTGCTTAATGGAAAAAAACCATTAATGTGTGATGCTTTCATCACTCCTGGCCATGCAGAAGGGGCAGAAGCACAATCACTCACTTCCTTCCCTAGCACAGCACACGACAGAGGAACCTGTGCTGTGGAAGGAGGAAAAGGAAGGAAGGAAGGGGAAGGGAGGGAGGGAGGGAGGGAGGGAGGGAGGGAGGGAGGGAGTGTGTTGCTTGTGGTCCCTTCCATAGGGAGCTGGCCAAGTGCAGAGGGGAGCATTCGCGTTGCGTTCCCTTCCCAGGAAAGGCACTGCCAGGACCACAATGGGAGGACAATGGAAGGAAGTATCTTGCAGAAATGGTCTCAGTCTCCCACTCCAACATTATTTTCCTCATCTTGCAAAAGAGGTTATCCAGTTCTTTCAGCATGGGAAAATGCTGCTACCAAGTATGACTTGGTACTAACTTTCAGTGTCAAATAAAGGCACAGAGGGCTGTTACCTGCAAGGAAAGATAAAACAAGGGAACATCGTTTGTGATGGTAGGCATGAAAAGCACTATATTTTTTAATTCTCATTGAATGGGAAGAAACAAATTATCCTTGCTTAACCTGGTAGGACAGATTAAGTAGACAGTGAACAGTGGTGACTGGCTTCCCCAATGTCAATGGGCCGATAAATCCACTACTGTTTTTAATCTGATCTTTAAAGGAACTATCCACAGATTAGAACCCTTCACCAAAATACTTTGGCACCTTAGATAGCTCTTTAAAGTTCAGACTAAAACCCAGGGTGGAAGAATGTGTAATCCGTGATTCCTTGAGTTCCCTAAGGGCTTAATAATTCTGTAGCTTCTAATTTTTTTCTTTGATTCATAATACTGTAAGGCTCCACTTTGGGGGTCCCCAAAATCAGTATGGTTTGGAATGGGTACCATATCTAATTGGCATCATATTTAATTGGCAACACACTTTAATTGGCACTGATATTGAAGTCCAACCTGAAGGTGACCAACAGGTCAAACCAAAAGAGGAAGAAACCTAACTGTAAACATGAGACCACAGGCAGGTCAGCCTAAAGCACCCTCCTGGTATAACCTAAGCCAATTATCAGGTAAATCACCACTGTTCCAGGGAATAATAGAAGCTGGAATTTCCCAGGGAATGCCATTGTGAGAAGCCCACCAGGACACTGATTGACTGATACCCATCCCCTGTGCCCCTGGACTCCTTCTTCTTGCCTCATAGCACCCACAATACAGAGCTATTACAACAGTCATCATGTCTTTGTCATCCAAACACTGTGAACATTAGTGGGTTGATAGTCCATTGTCTGTACTGAAACTCCCATTGTTCCACACTTGGAACTGCACATATCCTCCACTGCCACGGGCTATTTTTTGGATACAAATACCCCTGATTTCAGGATGGGCAGTGCAATCTCTCGAAGGTCTACCCATCACTCTGTCCATCTGGCTTCTGAGTGAGAACTGTCCTTAGAGTCTACCTAGGCTAGCCATATCTCAGCTCTTCACTACTCTTCTGGACTGGTAATTATAAACCCCAACCCTCAGCCTCTCTATACACAATTCTTTCCCCCTTTTCTCCTTCAGTTAGCTCTTGTATGAATGTTTGACCGTTTATATTTTGTGTGCATGCATGAGTGAATTCCCCCCCTCAATAAAAAATACATTTTTAGTTTACTTTTGAGTCTTTGGCTGGTTCTTTTCCTCTGTGAGCCCATAAACATTGATAGGAAAGGTCTCATTAAGTTACCCTCCTCTTGCAAGTCTCCTCTTTGAACTAATTCATTCTCCACTCTTCCAAGAGATACCTGGCATTGCAGGGTGGCCCTTGTGGCACCTATGTTTTGGGGTAACAATACTTTTCCTTTAATGTAGCTGTATTTTATTTTGGCCTCATGGTCAACTTATAATTTAAAACAATGTTTTATATGCAATGCTCCAGTATACTTCTGAGTCAGTTTGGGTTTCTCTGTGAAATAACTGAACATCACCTTTGAGGAAGTATTATCATATCTAAAATGCACAGTCGAGGAAATCTTCCTTTATGCACCTTGAAGGTTTTTTCCTCTTTTCTACCTGGTAGAACAAAGCACATGCGCTTCCACTACTGTACTGTCACTGAAGTACTACAAAATTCTGCTTTACATGACAATTAGATCCAGGAATATATGTTGTTTCAAACCACATTTGAACAAAACTGGAGAAACCATTTCCTTTTGGCACTCTTTTGGAATTCTTTTTCTTTCCAACAGAAAGGGAAAATGGCTTAAGAACTTTGAGTTGCTCTACATGTGCTTCATATTGTATGAAATTCTTTCTGGTATCTTTCCAAGTGACTCTTCAGCGCTCAAGTAGGCTTGGACAAAATTTCTGCCTAATGCAACCATCTCAGTCTACAGTTTTAAATCTTCACTTTTTTTTGCATGGGAAAATATGCTAGAAATACTGGATAACTATTCCCATAAAATTTTGGGGAGCTCTTCATTATGGGGTTTGTTCTGTTCCCAACAGTACAAGATGACAAGACAAAGACAAAGATCCTGCCTTACTTTCCTGGTTTGTCAACCAGCGTTAGGCCACATCTCCTTGGTCTGGACATAATAGAGAGCTTGGCTCAATATGAGCTCTATTGCTCATTCATAGCTCCATAAACTGTGACATTTCACAGATGAAAACTGGAGTACATGTGACCAAGCAACATCAGAGTGTGGCCAGGGTGGTAAAAATTATTCAAGTGAAAGAACACGCAATCTAGGAGAGGCCACAGGACTTTGCTTTTGGCTCAGCCTCTTAGGAAGGGCAATACAACACCCCTGCTGCTGAGTAAATTGAATGCAAACTACTTTTGCACTTTGAATTCAGTTTGCAGCAATTGAAGTAACCTAAGGTCAAAGTAGGGAGCTACGAGGAAAAGAGAGAAACTGGAACATTTTAAAAGCAGCAGAAAAAAGTGGGACAGCAGAGGATAAATCAGGACCATCCCTGCAAAATCAGTTAGAGGGTACATGAAGCCTCAAAGAATCATCCAAACTCTGTCAAGGGATGCTTATCTGTCTTCAAGAATGTGTTTCCTTGCTGCTTCTGGCAGAGTTCTCAAGGAGAAAGAACCTCCTACAGGAATCCTGTGTAAGAAATCCCCCAACATGCAGAAATGGAAAAATATCGTTTGCTTGGGGGTGGGGAGGAACTTCCAGGAAGAATGCCCAAGAGTGATGAGATCATTAGCTAATTTCCTTGGTTTCTCCTAGGATGTTATCCATGGAAAACTGGATTCCCCATGGAGTTCACAAGCCATGTGAAGGAGTTGAATGAGGCAGTGTTTTAGAAGAGGGAAAGGAGGAGTTTGAAATACGAATAGCTAGTAAAATAGGACTCCTATTCATTATATCCTCAGCAAGACTGCAAAGCAAGTCTATAAGGCACTCCAGACTGCGGGGTGCTCCAGCGTGAGCTCCAGACACGTTTTCCTTAAAAAAAAAAAAAAGTCAGCTTTCAGATAGATCAGGCTCTCCTTGACTTGTGTTTTTCTGTCATTGGGCCAAGACTTGATAAAGCAATAACTTTTGGGGGGCTTGTGGTCTCCTGAATCAGCACTTTGAAGTCGAGACAAGTTGTTTAACAGTTCCCCTGCCATAAGAGACCCCAGCTAAAAACATTGCCAAGGTTGGTTCAAATTATTCCACTTTTCAAAAATTACTCCCGCCTGTGACAGTGGCTAATACAAACCAGGAGTGGGCAAAACCATTACGGCTGTTGTGTCTGGATATTTGAAATAAGGAATTTGTTGGCAAGGAGCCCAGAATTGTATAGGTTTGTCCAAAGTAATATAAGGACTGGGAAGTTTAACATTAGTGACTATAAAGGAAGAATCAAGCAAGAACACTAATATGAAATTCATTAAACTGGAATGAAAAGAGTGTGATCTTGTAAACATCTGAATAATGCCAAGAGCAAAGGATGTAAAAGAGAGGTTTTAGCAATACAGAATGCTTGCTTTTGGCTTCACCACAACTGGCACTAAAGAGAACTATAAAGAAGCAGGAATTCTGCATATGTGTGTGTGTATTTATGTTCCAGGGGAGAAATGTAGATTGATGCAAATATCTGGAACATGAGTGGTTCACACACACAACTGTAATTCAAGCCTTTCCTGTCATTGAGAATGTGAAATATTCTCTGTGTATAATTTGCTGCATTTCTCTGAATTTCCCCTGCTCTCTCATACCATCCTTTGTTCATATCAGATTGTGAGACTTGTTTTCTTCCCACATGGAAATTTGTGTATGTTTTTGATACACATTTTCTCTAGTCTGCTTATTATTGTATGCCTTTTCCCATTAGTTAAAGGGTATGTAAATCTATTTGTCAATTGGGTATTTATTTTTTTAATTGTTTGCATGTTTAAATAATGCATTGTTTTGCCCATATTTTATTTGTCTGAAATCCATCACAACTTGCAAAAGTTCAGACTTCTGAGGCAAAGCTTGCTTTGTCTTTCCAAGAGTCTTGTCATTCTAATGAATACCTTTTCTTTCTTATTGCCATCTGTGGCCTAAATCTAGGAATATAAATCTTTGCTTTCTTTGCCCTCATATGCAAGTTACACCTGCATATTGAACCTTTTTGTTGTTAGTGGAGGGAGGATTTTATTACCTCACTAACACAGTGACCAAGCCTTGCTTGAGTGGAGAGTAGGGGCTGTCAGAGAAGTATCTAGCTATGTTCTTGTAGCCAGACACTGAACACGAAAAGAATCCTCCGAAACCTTTGCTCAAGGAAAATAGCCAAGTGCTTGCCTAGCATCCCACTGCCACTGTCTACCAGTCACTAAATTTCTATGAAAAGGAGGTTCCTGCAGGAGTAAAGTGAGTGCTGGAAGAAGGGAAAGGGGAGACATATCAAAGCTCCACCTTGGTGGAACTTCATGATATATCTCCTGATAGATCTCTTGATAGATCTTCATGACATATTTCCTGATATAGGATCTTGGCTCTGGTCAAAAATAGTTGCATATTTATCTTAAACAGTCATATTTAAGTGGAATCCGCAGGATTTCCCTGGTTTATTCTCACAGCAACCTTGTGAAGTAGGTTACACTGCCAGATCAAGCAAATGGTTGGAAGGAACAACTGTTAGAGGTCACCCAGTCATCCTCATAACTGAATGGGGATTTGAATGTGGGCCCTACTCTCATTTAAAGTCGTGTAACTCAGAGTACAGCATTTGTGTCTCCTTCCTTTTTAGGCTCTCTCACTTCAACACAACACAGCTTCTAACTGTAGCTGCATCCTATGGAACACAGCATTTGGAAGTCTAACTGCAAATTCCTCTCAGTTTGTCACTGGGCCAACTGTCCATATTGATAGTATTTGTATTTGGCAACATCACATGGATCCGCTGTGTCTGCCAAAAGGTAGGAATCGAGATGAACATGAGGAATAATCATCCCAGGTCTTTTGAATATAATGTGAAAAGCAACCCTTTAAGATGAGAACTTAAGTTCCTGCGAAGGGCAAATGTGACCTAAACCATCACAAAACATTACAATATGCACTCATAGATGTTTATGACCCTGACAAGCTACAATGTGCTCAGAAGCAAATGCCACGATGTCTAGGTGGACTTATTCTCAATTAAGTGGTGCTTAGTTGTTCAGCTTCCCACACAAACTGGGTAAACCAAAGGTGTAGCCACAAGTAGAGGAAGAGAAGTAAGGGCATTGTCCCCCTCAATCAGAGTTCTGCCCCTCATGAAATTTTTCTTACCTTTGCGTGCCTAAATTATATTTCAACTGAAATTTTCAGTTGTTGCAATAATGGAAATTTGGAGACTGGAGGAAAATCTCATTAGGGGGAAATCTCATTAGAAGGCAGAGACCTTATTTGGGAAAGCAATGCCCTCATCCCACCCCCCATTCCCTTAGCTACATCCCTGCCAACAGTTGCTTTGTTCTTGCACACTCTCACACAGTTTGAATAAAAAACACTGGAGGAAAGAGCCACAGGAGGGTGCTATGATGAAATTCAGCTTACAATGAGACCTATTTGCATCTTTCATCTGAACATTGCACTACCACAGTTCTTGTGGCTCTTTGGCTTGAAATTAATGTGACTGTGCAAGCATGACATGAGCTTTCCAACTTTACTGTCACCCATTGTAACTGGGGTATCAGCTGAAGTGCCATTCTCTTGTCAACAAGAAAAGCTGGATCTTTCCTGCTTGCTAGAAACCCCAAAAAGAGTCAGGGGGACGTAGAGATTTGAAGCCACTCAATTGCCTTGGGCAAGTCATGCTCTCTCAGCCTTAAAAGAAGGCAGTGGTAAAACTCCTCTGAATAAATCTTACCAAAAAATCCTAGAATAGGGTTGCCATGAATCAGAGTTGACTGGAAGGCACAAAACAACAAGAAGAAGAAACCCTCAAGTTTACTTTCAGCACTGCCACGTTTCATCTGAATTTTATTTCTCAAAGCTAATTCCTCCACTCATTTTATCATTGCAATCATAAACTTAGAGAAGGAAGGATATTTTATAAGCCTCTCAGATGACCTGCTGATATTTTTTTTTAAGAGTTGACTGAAAAGTCTTACTGCACTTCCCTCACAAACTTGTAAATCATTTAAGTCAACTCACTGCTTGCCAGAGTGAAGCATAAGCAAAGTCTAGTGTGGGTGGGTTCCCCACTGCTCAGACATGACCAACCACTCCATCTGGACTGTGCAAAATCTCCCAGATGGGTCAAGCCGGGTGCATATTTATGTGATACAGAAATTCAAAGGATGCTGCCTGTGAGAACAGTTCAGGATGTGGTCTCAAGCCACATCTGTGCTCTGCACAGGAATTTATGGCTACCACAGAGGCTTTGGGTCTCACAAGGACAAGAGCAGTTTGAACAACTTGACCAAGAATCTATACATGAGATCGTTAGTTTTACAAAAAATCTTGTGCATTGATATCATCCAGCAATGTGCTGCATCTATGCAAATAGATCAGTCTGGATGTGGCTGACTTGAAGGAAGGGGCTGTGAGTGAAAATGGTGTGTTGCATCAGGTTGAATGGGGAAGGTTATATGGTGGGCCATCCAGTCCTCTATCTCGTTCTTTACAGTGGAGAATTCTCTTGGGAAACCCACAAGAAAGTCACAAAGGAAACTTTTTTTTTCTTTTTGTACTCTCTACACACACAACAAATGGAAGTATATATCCTCTGAACAACAAAAGTTCCATTTGGGTATTATGCACGATGAACAGATTTCCTCCATGAATTTGGAGAAATCTCTTCTAAAGTTTCACCTAAACTACCAACTGTTATTAGCACATTGTGTCCACGAATTCTGGGCACAACTTTTTCACAGAGTTTATGCTCCAAACTGTGCATTCAAAAGGGGGAACTATTTTGTGTCTTCACATTTCCTGGGGAATGAATAGGAAACAAACAGGTCAATTCTTTTCATTTTAAATGAGTAGTAGCGGCTGGGTAGTGGGGCAAACAAGTGCACTCTGCATCTTTCCCAAGACCCCTTCAAACATGGCAGTGCCATTGGTCTGTGGCATATACATAGAGGCTTTATTGGGCAAATAGAATTCACTGTCTGTAGAGTGAAAGTCATTCCTGTTCACATCAATGTCAGGATGCAGTTGGTGGTGATTGAGTTGGTGGTGATTGTTTTAGTGGACCAAGGCCTTCCCTACTCACAAGGGAGTTCCCTACTCACGAGGGAGTTCCCTATTCCGTGCCGCGGAATTCTGCAGTTGTGTTATCTGGGCACACTTCTTGCTTTCCCTTCCTCCTGGAAGTGAGACTCACTGTGCTCACTTGAGAGGTTCATGAACTTTTTGCAACTCTTTCTCTGAACTTGGCCTGACTTTCTCACTTGTGGTCCCACCCAAAGCACAGGCCGATTTTGTCTGGTAATAGCATTTCTTTCACAGCTCATTTGAAGGCCATCAGATGTAGAAGGAGCCCCCAAGCATCCATAAATATGGATAACCCTGTAACAGGAGTTGGGTGATTCACTCATCCTATATAAGTTATTGCTGACTTCTTTGCCATTAACAAAGTCAGTCTTAAGGTTCTCCAAAGGACATGAGAGTGGGCAGAAAGGGGTACTTTCTAAACATGAATCATTATTTTCCCTTTTGACTGAAATGCTGAAGGAAAGCAGTTTCTTTATCGTTCTCTACCCAGTGCAGCTTAGGAAGTTGAAGGCACTTTCATTGTTATTTGAATCTGGAGGTTTATAGTTTGGTTTAATTAAGGAGGAATATGGTGCAGTGGTTTGAGAACTGAACTATAAATCTAAAGGACCAGGGTTCAAATCTCCATTTGGTCATGGAAACCCACTGGGTGACCTTGGGCATGTCATGCTCTCTCAGCCTCAGAGGAACGCAATAGCAAACCCCCTCTGAACAAATCTTGCCAAGAAAATCCTGTAATATATTTCCCTAGGGTTGCCATAAGTCAGAAATAACTATAAGGCACACAGTAGCAAAGAAGGTACTTAGAATTCTCTGCTGAACTACAAGCACTGGAGTAGTCTAGCAGAGAATTCCAGGTACTTTGCCAAGGTACAAATCCCTGGGTTACACAGGATGAAGTCATGGTAGTTAAAGTGGTATTGTACTGCTATAACTATATAGTGAAGAAATACTGTCATGCATTTATTCATTCAGAGATTAATTTATGGGTAGGAGAGGTCAAAATGATGTCCACCTCTCTGTACTTAAATGTAACACAAATCAAAATGTTATTGGTTCACAATTTGCATCCTCTGTATGTTTCTGTGTACGTGTGTAAGTTCTGTGGAAGTGGAAGTAAGGGCCAGGCCCATTGGATGCAGCCACAGTATTTCCACATGTACATTTCTACACAAATTAATATCTGGATGGGTTTCTGCATATTCCTGTTTCTCTATCAGAAAACTGCCGGGGGGGGGAGGAATTTGAATAGTGTGAATCTAGGAATAAGATAGATAACGTAAAGATCAATGCCATAGACCAGTGTTTCTATGGCTGGATTAACACATAGAGAAGTTTTAAACCAGGGCTGGAAATCTTGCCACCTCCAGATATTGTTGAACTTCAACTTCCAGCAGCCCTAGCAAGCAAAGTCAATGGTGTGGAATGCTGGGAGCTGAAGTTCAACAGCTTCTGGAAGAATCCATGATTCTCACCTTTGCCTTAAGCTATGTCTAGCGTTAGAGGTCTATAGCTTTCCCCATCATATTAAAACAATGACACCCCTCCCATTTCCTTAATTTTTAACTGAGTATGTACAAGTTGAAATTTAACTGTTTTAAATTGTCTTATATTTTAGGTGTTTTGTTACAGACCTCTGAGCTGGCTGTTGCTTACTTAACTTGTGCATAGACATGTATGTTGCCTGGGAGCCACCAGTGGATCTGATCCCACTTTCATTTCAGCGCCTGTGTAACTGGCCATGCAGACTCTATTTAATATGGTTTAATTAACAATATATGTATGTATGTGTATGTATATATATATATATATATATTAATTGGAAGACATGTTTAATTGGCATAAAATAAAAATCATATACAACTTATGACTGGAAGGCCATGCAGAGAAGGAAAAACCTTAACATGACCTAGGTCATAGGTTCACTGAAGAATTAGTCAGGAAGGCCTGATTTAAGTTAATCCTTTCCATAAGAACAACAGCCTAGCTGGAGCAGAGCAAAAACCCCTACTGGATGCATTTCCTATCAAGACCTGTGTACTAATGTACCTTTTTTCTCCTGTCCTAAAACTCAGACAAAGCAGAGCAAAACCCCCTGCTGTGTGCATTTCCTTTCAAAGCCTGCACAAAAGTCATCCACAAAGCTGTCTTCAAACACTGACAGTAATCAAAGCCTTTGTCACCTACATATTAAAATCATCAACTTGTTTCCTTCAAATGTTAAAAACATCAACTCATTCCAGCCACTTTTTGTCAAACTTGCAAATTTCATTGTTTGTTGAGACAGAAAGCCATCAACACCTCATGTCTTCAGGGCAGGTTTTTGGGTATAAGATACCCTGATTTTGGATGCCTCAACACAGCATTTCGATTTCAGGAATCCGCTTTGTCACACCTGTCCTTGGGCACAAGCCTGAGCCATTTCGTCCTTCTCTGCTTCTCTCTGGATGGTAATTATAACCCATTCCTTTCTATCTCTGCTATCCATATTTCCTCCCTTTCTTTTCAGTTAGCCTTGAGTGATTGCCTGTGTGTGTGACTATTTTGTGTGTGTGTGTGTGTGTGTATTTTCCCCCAATAAAACACATTTAAATCAAACTATAAGTCTTCTGGCTAGTCTCTTTAGCAGTGACCCTATAAAACATAGGTGGAAAGGTCATGCAATTACCCCTCTTCTCGCAATATTCTTAAGTGAATTAATACTCTGTTTTTACCTTTAATCACGAGTTCTGATAGAGGACCTCATAGGGTTCCATGCTTTTGTGGTAACACCCACCCAGTAGATCAACCCCCCCAGACAGACTTACATCAGCCTCAGGAGCAGCCTCAGAATGTCCCATACACAGCACAGCAGGGGTGTGCCTATGGGAGCAGTGAAATGTGGGTATTGCCCGCCAATAAGACCCACAACTAATTTTCCCTTCACTTCCCCAGTTTCTCATATTGCAATTACTTAAAACTTCAGAGAAACATTTAGAAATATTGTTTAGGCATCCAGAAACAGGGCAGGTGAATTGACCAAGGGGATAGAGTTCTAGGTGTGAACAACTTTTATTCTCTCTCTCTGTCTCTGTCTCTCTCTCTCTTTCTGAAATGCTAGATATTTGGAGACCGAAGGGACATTTCAATTGTGGAGGGAGAATTCCATAGCTACACCCCTGTTGGTGTTCCTAGCTTTTGTTATCTTTTGGTCCAAATTAGAGAGTTTTGTTTTCCCTTTTATTCTCAAATAAAATGTCTCAGAGCCATTTGACATTTCACCATGGCTCCTGAAAGAGGAAGATCCTTGTCTGGAAATTGATTTCCTTGTGATGCTTGCTGGAAATGTTTGGACTGCCATTATCTTCCCAACTGTTTTCTTTCCCTGAGCCCAGCAAGAAGTCCCCTTCTGTCATGAGTGATATGAGTCACTCTTCCAAGAAAGACACTCAAGCATTAAAACAGATGAAACACCATAGACTCCAAGAGATGCTGCCCTATTGAAAGTTCACCCTTTGGCAAAGGCAGGGCTGGGGGAGACAAAACTAAGGCCCTTTCCACACCTTACCTTTTTCCAGCACTGGGGTGCAGGGATCTCGCGAGCAGCCTCCAGCGAGAGGCTCTCGCGTTCCCACTGCTTCAGCTCCGCACAAGCTGCCTGGTCCCAAGCAGGTAGTGCGAGAGCCCCTCCTCTTCCTTCCACAGTGCAGCCTGGGAGTTTCTCAGGCTGCCCTGGGGTGGGAAACATGACCAGCACAGCTCCGGAGGCTCTGCACGCATGGCAAGTGCACGTGGAGACCTGGAGCAATGGCTGAAAGCCAAAAATGAAAAAAATGTGCGAGCAGCACCTTCCAGACCCTGGAGCATCACGCAATTGTGAGTGTGTCATGCAGATCGCTCCTCACAATCACATAATGGTCCAGGTGCCCTTTCGCATGGCAAATCCCATGCGAAAAGGGCCTAAATAATAAATGATATGATAGCTGAATGAACATTCATATGATGCAGCTTAATGGAAGTCTCTTATTACAACACCTCCTTCACTGCAGATTCATCTTGCTCCCTCAGCTGTTCAGATTCTTTCTTCTTTTGTCTGTTACTTGCACCTTTGGTCAGGTATCACTCCCTCTACTTGTAAAGCAAAGAAGACCAGTATGGTGTAATGGTTTGAATATTGGAGCACAACTCTGGAGACCAGGGCCATTTCGACGCTAGACTGTTACAGTGCTATTATTCCACTTTCAACATCCTATGGAATCCTGGGGTTTGCAGTTTAGGGAGGGGCCAACACCATAGGATGTTGAAATAATAGCACTGTAACAGTCTAATGTGGAAATGGCTCAGGATTCAGTTCCCCACTTGGCCATGGAAACCCTTGGGCAAGTAACACTTTCTCAGCCTCAGAGGGGGACAAAGGCAACCCCCTCTGAACAAATCTTGCCAAGAAAACCCAGTGATAGGTTAGCCTTAGGACTGCCATAAATTCATAAATTGAAAATGACATCAAGGCACACAACAAGGCACACAACTTGTAAACTGAACTAGATAACAAAACACGAAGGCTTTTTTAAAAAATTAAAAGTATTTTTAACCTTGTAAATCAAGCAATGGCTGAGCTCCTACATCACTTCAGCACAGCATAAATATCCACCAGCAACCCCTGTACTGAATACCAATGCAGTGCAATGCATGTGGATCAGTGGTCAATGCACATGGCTAACAACCCAGGGTGCAGTGTGCACAGGCAATGCATAGAGGCCATGTGCATTCTGTGTCCTTTAATGTGCTACTGCATGCCCAATGGTCTCAAATGTGTAATTCTGCTTTCACAGCCATCAGCTGGATATGATTGTTGTGCATTCTTTAAAAAAACAAAACAAAAGAACCATCCATCATGCATAGCACAACTTATACTCTGCACACGTCAGTAACGAGAACCTGCTGTTATCTGCCAAGCAGCAAATGGACTCCAAAGGTGACTTCTCTTTTTTAAGTAAGATTATATGTGCTGAGCTAAAAACATGGGCCCTTTTCGCATGTTACCTTTTTGCGTGACGGGGGAGGGCGTCTCTCAAGAGAAGCCTCCTCTGAAACGCTTCTGCTTCCCCCTCTTTCCTTCCACAGGTCGCTTCCTGTTTGTGCGACCGTCGCACGAGCACCTCGCCCCTTTCTTCCGCAGGGCACTGTGGGAGCTGTAGGCTGCGCTGGGAAAGGAAGCGCTACCCACCCGGCTCATCGACGCACCGCACACAGGTAAGTGCATGAGGGCGGCACAAGCATTGCGCGAGCGCAGGGCATTTTCGGCTTCAAGCCAAAAATCAAAAAATGCACGCCCGCCCCACTGCAGTCTCGTGAGCACCACGCAAATGGGAGTGCGTCGTATGGAGCGGCACTCCCATTTGCGTGCCGCTCAAGGGGTGCTCGCGCTAAAAAAAAAAACATGCGGAAAGGCCCATGGAAGCAAGGCTGACCCGGCACATTCTGCCATATAAGAACTGGTTAGGATTTCTTTTCTTTTCTTTTTTTCCCCCTTTTTCTTTTTTTGCTGAAAATGTGGCCCGCTTTGTGTAGTGCAACAAAATGGATGCTACCTGCTCAGCTTAAGTCCTTCACCACTGCCTTTTTCTCCAACGTTGACACCATTTGGTAACACCCCATGTGTTTATTAATTAATTAATTAATTATTAATTGGTGGATTGAGTTGGCTAACTCCTTTCCCTTGCCATGTATGCGTGTAGAGCTCTTCCATGGCCCTTTTCGCATTAGTCTTCTCGTGCGAGCGGGGGAGGGCGGCTCGCGCAACAAGCCTTCTCCGGGAGGCTGCCGCTTCCCCCTCCTTCCTTCTGCAGGCAAAGGAAGGAGCGGCGAAGCGGCAGCCTCCCGGAGGCGGTGGCGGCTCGTGCATCCGTCCATTCCCCCCCGCGCACGCGAGAAAGGAGCCTGTCCCCTCCATCCCCCCGCGCACGAGAGAGAAAGGCGCTCCTCCCGTCTGCCTCCTCCCGTGCGCGCGAAGCAGGACGTGTCGCGCGAGCGCCCTGCCCCGTCCCTTCCTTCCGCAGGGGCGGAGAGAAGGAAGCGCAACCCGGCCGGCTCCCGGACGCTCCGCACGAAAGGTAAGTGCGCGTGGGCGCCGGGAGCATTGCGCGAGCGTGAGTGATTTTCGCTTGGAAGCGAAAATCAAAAAACCCACGCTCGCGCCGCTTCAGCCCCATGAGCCCGGCGGAAGTGGGAGTGCGTCGTGCAGAGCGACGCTCCCACTCCCGCGAGGCTCACGGGGCTGTCGCGCGAGAAAAGGCCCATGCGAAAAGGGCCCATGTAAAGATGGCAAGTAGACAACATCTTCAGCATGGGTCATTTCCACACTAGACTGTTATAGTGCTATTTTTCCACTTTCTACATCCTGTGGAAACCTGGGGTTTCCAGTTTAGATAGGGGCCTGAAGCACTTAAACTGCAAAGCCCAGGATTCCATAGGATATTGAAAGGGGGAAAATAGCGCTATAACAGTCTAATGTGGGAATGGCCATGGTCTCTGACTGGTGGGCTGAGGGCCCAGGGAAGGGGCATATCTATGGAGGGGAGGCAAAATAAGGACATCCCCACATAAGAATTCTGCCCCCCCCCAATGAAATTTTCCTTCAGTCTCCAAAATTCTAGCATTGCAGTAATTTAAAACATCAGTTGAGAATTTAGAAACAGAGATTAGGCATCCAAAGAAAAAGGGCAGGCACAGTTACCAAGGGAAAGAGAACACAGCAAATATAAGGGTTTAGATATTAACTGTTCTTAGTGTCTCACTGCCTTCAGTGCTAGAAATTTGGAGTCTGAATTAAGATTTCATTTGCAGGCAGAGTTCTTATATGGTTGGCAATCCCCTCACCCCCTTCTACCACAGGAATATTGCTTGCCCAGAGTAACTTTGGTCATGTTGATCCTTTTTTGTGTTTCATGCTTGTGTTCTCAATTCTCCAGTGCCTTAGGCCAAGTCAAAATGGGATAAAGCAACTGTTTCCCCAGCACAGCAGTAGTATATCTCTGGTTCTGACCCCAAGTGAGTATAAGGCTTTTCTAGTTCAGGGATGAGCATCGGTGGCCCTTTAGAAGTTTTTGGTCTACAGTTCTCATCACCCTTAGATAACACAATTCACGGTGAAAGATTATAGGAGTTACCATCCAAACATATCCGGAAGGCTCCAGTTGCCTGCTTCTGTACGAATTTGACCTTTGCAATGCAATCCTGTACTTATTTACTCAAAAGTAATGAAGCTGGAGTATATAGGATTGTGGCTTTGCTCTTGAGCTGGAATGAAATCAGGGAACAGCTGGTTGCTCTAAGACTCTGTTGCAGTTCATGAAATAGACTTAATCCCAGTTCTATAATTTGGCCTTGGAACTAAAGCATAATGTCATTCCTTCTACAGAAAATTGTCTAGGTGAAAGAATAGTTCCCTTTGTGATTTACCAGAATGACTGCATGCTGAAGTTATTGAAATCCCTAACTACAAGCTGGATATTTTGTTTTTGCAGTCCAAGAAGAATTAAGCAATCACATCATCATGCAAACATGAGGATAATGTATTTTTTTACTGTTATTAGACCATAAAAGGTGGTTGGCTTACTTGTGAACTTGGAAGAGTAATAAAACAAGAGGAAAGGTTTTGGGATGCATATGGATAAGTGAGATCTCTTTTTCAAATTTCTCTTGGCAAAGCGCCTACTAATGTAAAATTTGTAGTCTGTTACACTTGAGTCTCTAAATATAATTGTCAGGAAAAAATGACCTTTTTCTTTCGATGCTTTTTATGGCAAACATTTGATTAAATCACTATCTATCCAAAGTGAAAAAACACAATCCATGTATATAGCTGCTCTTCCATTTTTTGCTGGGTGAAGAATCTTGTGTGACTCTTTAAGCCATACAGCCAAGTCAATTCTGCTTCCTGGGAACCATTTATTTTTCCCTCTTCAACATCAGAATTGTTTGTTGAGGCTCTAAGTCAAGTACAACTTCATCTCTTATATGGTGTATTCAAGTCAGTGACTCTGCCCAAGTCCTGTCCATGCTACTTTTTTCTCACTGGTATCTGGGAGATTGTACTATAGCATCCTCAAAATTCAGAACCTGCACTGAAAGCCTTTGGGGAAAAAATACTGGTCTTTCATTGTACTTGCTTGCTTGTACTGCTTGTGCATGCCAAGATATACTTTGTGTACATAGCTGATGTATACTTACAATCACACAAACAGATGCAGGAGGAAAAGTGAAGACAAAAAAACATACTCATGGAACAATTCAAATGGACATCAAACTCAAGATTTTTATCTTTAAAAAAAAAAAAAACACTAGCAGAAAAATAAGTAGGTGGGCAATAGGGTTTCCAGGCTAGAAGTAGCTCATTCTCTGAGGTTTCAAAGCCAAAACCCGAGACCAAGGCAAGACTCCTTGTGATGTCACAAGAAGCAGACTCTGGCGATGTCATTATGCATGATTATCTTCAGCATAACCACAGTTGTACTGAGTAGACCATTCAGATCAGAGACACAAAGGCCATTTCCACATTGTGGCGCAGTCCCACGATGGGGATGTGATGGCAGAGGTCCTTGGGTCATGCTTTTGCATGATGACATCACAGTCCTGCAGCTGTCATGTCTCCACACATCACATTGTGAGATATTCGCTTAACAGAAAAAATCCATTAAGTGCCTGCCATTGCACAATGCTCCCATTACCCCCAGCCATGTGGAAGAAGTGGAAGCATGATCACACATTTCCCTTCCCAGTGCAGCAGGGGAGAGAGGCTGGCTGCACCGTGGAAGGAAGGAGCGTGTCACTCCCGCTCGCTTCTGCAGGGAGCTGGCTGGGTGCAGAAGGGAACATTCCCATCACACTCCCTTCCTGGCAAAGGGTTGCCAGGAACATGATGGGACGTTGGTAGGACCCAGTCAGATGCGGAAATTGCCCAGGTCTAACAAATGAGGAAAATGCATGCACACATTTATCAAGGCAGAGCTCTGAGATTTCTCCCCCTTTCCCTTGGAAAGAGGATCCAGGCCCTGAAATGCAGGGCCAGGTTCTAGGTATCTGAGCACCTTAGTGGGCAGGGTGAGGATAAAGGAAGCACCACTGGTTGAAGGAGGGAGAAAAACAGAAGTTTCCAGAAGGCAGATCCATACTCCACCATAGCTCTTTGATAAATTCTCCTCGTAACAAATACATCCCAAAACAACCTGCTGCCAGCAAACAGAGCTCAAGGGAGAAGGTGAAGAAAAAAGAAGTATTTATTTTAATGTGGTTAGAAGTCTGGGTCTCCAAATCAAATTGAATCACTTCAAACAGGGCCAGTCTGATCCCTAGGCTCCTTTGACAAAAATGTCATTTGAATTGGGCTTATTTGACAAAAATGTAGTAGTGAAATTGATCTCATTTGACCTAACCCATATCTATCCAAATTAGCTGAATTTGCTTCAGGAGTAGGGATTCAGCTGGATTATTTGTACTGCCATGGACTGCTTTTCTAAATAACAGGGTAGAAAAAAGAAAGAAAGAAAGAAAGAAAGAAAGAAAGAAAGAAAGAAAGAAAGAAAGAAAGAAAGTCTCTTAAATATGTACATAAGAGGGAAACCGCAGTTTGTTCTAAAATGAAGGGGAAGTTTTCACTCTTTTCTCTCTCGGAGGAGGACAGGGAGAACATTTGAACCCAAAGCTTGCTGTACTCTATTGCCTTGTTTTTAAATTAACCCGTAGCATCTGTAGGAATAAATCTAAGGAAATTAAAGCACTGTGGCAAAGTAGGGAGGTTTTAAAATCAGCAATAGCAATTTTAAAGCCAATGATATATTCCATTGCTGGTACTATTACTCTTGTTTGTGGATGAAAGTAAACAAGACAGCATAGAAAATTTGAGTCACCTATATTCCATTATACTTGGCAAGATGTTTGTGAAAAGTCTTAAAATCACTTGCTTATTGGCCTTAATTTTAGGGCTGCTTTAATGATTGTGTGAGTAGCAGAAATCCAGAAATCTGTCAATTTTGTTTTCTCCCTCAATAAAATGTTTTAAACTTCAAGCTCCTTTTTTTCTGAATATGAAGAAATGGGCAAAATGTATGTAAATTCTACAAAAACTAACTGACAAGAAATTCTTCTCCATTTTCTAAGGCAGAAATAACCATTAAGTGCAGCTATTCCCAGTTTGGAAAAGAAAATGTACTTTCATGTCATCTAGTTACTGAAGATGAGGAGTTATCAAAAAAGAAGAAACATAAAATGGCAGCTCCAGTTCGGTGCTAAAAATGTGGTTAAATCTATGAGGATTCAAAGACAGACTTTTGAAACATAAGCACGCAAAGTTCTGTGTCCAAATGGACTCTTTCTAATTAAAAAAAGAAACAAGTCATGTTCTTTATATCTTGAATATGAAGACTTTTGTTTTGTTTTTTGTAAATTCTCAGAAGAAACAAAATGAAACAAAATGGTTACACAGAGCTAGTGCTTAAGTATATTACAGCACACCAAGCTGTTGAATCCTTAGAGGTGGGTATGATCCCTGAAACCCTTTGGATGCTGTTAGAATATAATTCCCAAGAGCCCTAGTCAGCACAGCCAGTCATGAGGGATGCTGGGGCTGCTGGGAGGTGCAATCCACCAGCATTTTGAGGTCTTCTTGGTACCCATCCCTGGCTTAGAGGAAAAACCCTGCCTTTAGCACCACTATCATCTCCCCACCCCCACCCCCCACCAGCATTTCATAACTATGGATCATCAAGTATGGCACCACACCATTTATTTCGCCCATGAACACTCTTAATTCTAAATCAACCAACCAGTGAAGGCACATGGTTGAGCCAAGTTCCTGTGTGATCCTGGGATAAGTGCTATTTAAATCTGTTATTCAGAAGGATGTAAAGGACATGAATGGGTGGCTAGAAATGCCTGCGGCTCTTTCTAATCTGTTCCAAATTGTGTGTGAAATTCATTTTATTTTCCTAGACCACGATTGCCAACATCCAGTGAGTGTACTACATGGAGTTCAAGTAGGGAGGACAAACACAAGGGAATCTATGATCTGGTATACTGAAGGTTGCCAGAGTCAGTGCCTGAAAGGACAGCTGCACCTTTAAAAAGAGGAATTTCTGCATCCTGGAGATTCTCCTGGTCTTTGAAGAATCATTATAGGTAATGCTCCACCTGGTAATACCCTCATTTCTCTGCAGCTAAGACCAGGGGACCCCAGGGCAATTCTTCTGCTATGCAGGAGCTAGTTTGACCTAGATTGTGGCACAGAGATCACATGGCTAGGAATTCTGCCCAAGGGAAGCTCATTCCTGGAAATAAGGGCTAGCCTGCAGACACGTTCAAGCAAGCTAAGATTCCTTGCCTTCAAGTCATTAGGAGAATAAAATATTCCAGTGCCGCCCTTGTTTTGTTTTGCATCCCTGGCTTACTCACAGGGCCTAACATGTGATGTTGTGCTACTATATGTTTGGAGATAATTTACAACCAAGGATGGTCATTTACAACCGGGGACCTGCAGGGCCAGTTCCAACCCTCACAGGTTCCGGTGTTCTGGGGAAATTTTAACTGAGATTCAGTAGAAAGCTGTACTCCCAATTTTACTCACAAATGGCAGGAAATACTCCACACTTCCGTTGTGCCTACGCCCAGCAGCTGAGGAAGGGCCCAACTGTCACGGCTGTGGCCTCTGATGGAGGGAACAGGAGCCAGACAGAATGCCACCATGCCTTGATTCCAGGAGATGAGGAACGGCCCTGCATCCATCCAACCACCACTGCTTTGGTCTCTGAGAAAAAGATCAGCAGCCAGCATCCCCTTTCCAGCTGCCATCCCCTTTTCCTTGTGTTTTGTGTCTTTTAAATAGTAAGCCTGAGGTCATGGAATTGTTAAATTAACTGCACACTCTTGTAAAGAACCATTTAGAGTGATGGCACTATATAAATAAATAATAAGAGAAAAAAGTAAATAAAAAACTTTATTGAGTAAGTCAGCACATCATATGAAAAACAGACAATTAATATACTGGAGGATGATAGTGGTGGTGATGATGCACTTCTCATGTGGCTGAAGAGTTGGCTGGAAAGTTCTCAGCTTCAGTCTTGAGTCATTCTGTTCTGCTTAGGAAAGACACTCTTTTTATAAATAATTTTTGTTCAATTTTCACATAAAATATACATACACATAGAACTTAGGATAGAAACTTTGACTACATTGTCTGAGCTGGCATGCATCACAGCCTAAATTGGGATGACCACTGTGCCAGCCCACCCCACCCCCCCACCCATGTTGTTGGTCGGTGCCTCTTTGACTATTTCCACACTACACTCTTATGGCACTATTATTCCACTTTCCACATCCCACATCCGACCAGCCCCTCTCTAAACTGCAAACCCCAAGATTCCATAGGACGTTGAAAGTGGAATAATAGCGCTATAAGAGTGTAGTGTGTAAATGGCCTTTGATTCCTCACAAGTGGCTCTGCTGACTGAGGCTACTGGGTTTTGTAGTTCCATTTATTTATTTATATCTCGCCAAAATTGAGACTCAAGGCTGCTTACCATCTAAAAACAAAATAAAAACATTTTAGAAACCTAACATTAAATTAAGATTAAATTGTTGACAATATTTACATGATTTAGAACTACACTTTAAAAGATAAAATATCGTTAAAAAAGTTATTGAAACAATTCAGTCTAAAACAATATAGCACCCTCAGCCCATCCTTTAAAAAATTCCCATATTAAAAGGGAAAGACAGCAGGGAGGGGTTGCATTCTGGCCTCCCTTGGAAGAAAATTCCAGAGTCTAGGGGCAGCCACTAAAAAGGTCTTCTCTCACATTCCCACCAGCTGTGCTTGTGGTGGTGGTGGGATTGATCAAAAAGGCCTCCTCTGATGATCTCAGGGACAAAGCAAGCCAATCCTGAACAATGTAAACCTGAGGTCTCAAGTTGCCCATCTCTGCCCTAGAGATTAAGACTATGCACATTTAACATGAAGTAAATCCCAAAGAACACAGACAGATAAAGACATATAATACTGGATTTGTTGTTGAGCTCTTCTGACCAACCTGAACAAACAGTGAGACCAGGAGCCATTGGATTCTTTTTTTCCCCCAAGACCTTGGTGTATCAAGTACATACAGTCAGCCCTCCACATTTGTAGATTTGACTTTCATGACTTGATTATTTGTGAGTTTCTTCAACCCTTGCCCTCCCCCACCTCAAGCACATCTTTTCTGGGGGAACCTTCCCTCTCTGAGACTCAAATCAGGCCATGCAGCTCTTTAAAAACCTGCCTCTGGTCCTCCTCCTCCTTCACCAGCTGCTGCCTGACCAGTTAAGGACCAATCACCGTCTAATTTCTCAGCACCGCAAACCCTCTCCTAATGCCTCCCAAATCAGAGGAAGGAGATGGGCACAAGAGAGGAAGTGTAGGGCCACCACAACAACCCACCCCTTTCCCTCTCATTTCCCTGACTTGATTTGAAACCTGGGTATCCATTCTTCCCACCATGCCACTCCCCTCCTTTCCTACACACACACACTTTGATATTTACAATTTTTCCACTTTTGCTTGAGTTCTCAGCTCCTAATTCTAGCCAATGTAGAAGGATGACTATATATGATTCCATCCCATGGAAAGCCAGCAGTCTTGGGCATGGAAACATAAAATCTAATCTTCCTAGGTCTTGGTTCTGAAGACCTACTCTCAATGAATGAAAAATTAACATGAGTGGCTTGAACACTTAAAGAAATAACATAGACATGGTCCAGTGATGCATGTTGTCTTTGTGTCATAAGTTATGGGCCAAACCCATACTCCCAACTTCAGCATCATCCTTGTAGAAGTCTTACAGAGCACAACCCAGCTCCTCCCATACTTTCTTCTTCTTTTTTCTTCTCACAAAGAGTGGTCATTTTTCAGTGCTAGCAGCCGACGCCCCTCTGCTGACTTGAGCCGTGGATACACCATGGGCAGTGAAATTCAGTTATTCCCATTTCCTGCCCACTTTTTCCCTTAGTGTTTATTTTACTCCTACAGTTCTGGACCAAGATCAATGAGCCAGCGAAGGGGATTCCTACTCTATTAGAGAGGCATCCAAGACAGAGTGCAGCACTCACCAAGGAACTATGCCATTAACTCTCTTGCCATATTAGTTCTGTAGATGCCCGCAAGCAAGACAAACAAAATACCTAATCAGAGTACAGCATTAGTTTTCTATAGAATTGTCTGAGTCATAAATTAGGGGAAAGCGTTGATCCTTTTCCTTTATATGTATTTCAACGTAGTCTTAGAACTGGAGCATTAACAAATGTGTACACTGTTTGACAAATAATTTAGACATTTTGGTGAAAGTTAAGCCCTGTACTTAGTACTCAAGTGTTTAAGTACAGTCAGGGAACACATGCAAAAATGCAAACTAATCGAGCATGCATGTTTGAATGTCTGTATTCTGCCAAGTGGCAAGGAGGATGTTACTTCTTGTTGAGCGCAGATATGTGGTAAAAGTGTGCGGTAGAATGTGTAGGGAAATGTAACAGACAGAAAGGAAGAGCCCTCCAGGTTCAATTCCCTTGTGGTAACCTGAGCTACACCAGGAGCCTTTCTGCACTACACTGTTATAGCACTATTATTCCACTTTCAACATCCTATGGAATCCTGGAGTTTGCAGTTATGGGAGGGGCCAGCTGGCCCCTCCTGTAACTGCAAACTCCAGGATTCCATAGGATGTTGAAAGTGGAATAATAATGCTATAACAATGTAGTGTAGAAAGGCTCATGATGGTACCAAACTAGTTCCAATACTGTCCTAAGAAAAGGGAGCTTTGGGGTTCCACATGATAAATCAAAATTATTAATTTGTCGAAACTGATCTTTTTTTTTTCCAGAAATCATGACAGTGTATTAAAGTAAAACTTGTTCACCCAATTTGGAGTGGGGAGCAGTGAGGAGAAAATGTGGAACTCACCCAAGTTTTGCAGCCTCACTGAGATGTCATTCCTCTGCTGTCAATGTGACTGAAGTACAGTCCTCCCTCCACATTCATGGGTTTCACTTTCTCAAATTTGATTATTCCCAAGCATGCATATGTCTCTCCCTCCCCACAATTCTCCTCCTCCCATTCCCTTACATTTTGCTAGGTGCAGAGAAGGAAGGCAAGTGAACCTCCCCAAAAGGCAAGAGCATAGGCATGTGTGTGCCTTCCTTCTCTGCTTCTGGTGCTACCATTCCCTTATAGCAGTTACAGTAGTTACAGTTCTATACTGCTTATCAGTGCAAAGCACTCCCTAAGCAGTTTACGATGTGTTTTTAGCCAATTGCCCCCAGAAACTGGGTATTCATTTTACCGACATACGGAAGAATGAAAGGCTGAGTCAACAAGGAGCCCTGCAGGATCGAACTCGCAACATTGTGGCTGCAGTACCAGCATTTGATCACTGTGCCACCAGGACTCTTTCCTTGCCTCCAACCCCAGCATGGAGAACGCACACCAAAGCAAAAGGCAAAGTAACAGAGGCGAAAGGCACACACACTCCTTCCCTCTCCACTTCCGTTATTTTCCCATTCCATTCCCTTGTCTTTTGCCCTGACATGGAGATTGTACATCGAGGCAAAAGGTATGGGGGGAAGCCACATAAGTGCCTTTCTTCTCCGTGCTTGATGATGCCCCCTGACATTCCCTTGCCTTTTGCTCAGGTGCAGAGAAGGAAGTCTTGCATGCTAGGGCAAAAGGCAAGGGAATGGGAAGGGAGAGCCCAAGAAGGGAATAGGAGGGGAAGTGCGGCAGAAGTTATTGTGGTTTTTCCACTTTCACAAGGATTCTGCACCCCAAACCTTTCTGAAAGTAGAGGGGTCACTGTTGCTGCTGACATTCTTCCCAAAGTGGTTGCCATGATCAGGGTTGAAGCAGTCCTGATGGCATTTCCCCATCTCATTTGACAAGCAAGCACCAAGAAGGAATGAGCATGGCATAGTCAAAGGGGCAAGTGCACCACAGTTTTGTGGTTGCTCAGCTGCTGACTGTCTGTGAGATAGACCCAGCATTTGTGGGATGAGTAGAGGTGAGTGGAGACAGAGGTGTAACTACAGGGGGTGGCATAACGAGGGCATTGCCCTGCCAAATAAGAATTCTGCTACCCTAATGAAATGTTTCCTTCATTCCTCAAATTTCTAGCATTGCACAGAGTGAAATATTGAAATTCATTCACACTTGAAACTCTTCTATTTGCTGTGTTTGCATTCCCTAGGTAACTGTGCCTGCCCCTTTTCTTTGGGTGGCTATAATTATTTCTACATGCCATGCTTGTGAAGCAGAATTCTTATATGGCAAAGCAATGCCCTCTTTTTTGCTGCTCCCTCTCCATCTCCGGATGGGGGAGAACACTTAAATAAGCAGCTTTGTCCCCCACAAACCAGGACAGGGACCTAGTATGCCTCATTAAAGAAATCCAGGATGTAAATATATAAAGTAATTCGAGTAATCCCTGAAATGAAAATCTCAAACAGGCCAAAATGCCAGACTCCAAAGTATGGAGTGTTCCCCTTAGGCCAGATAAAAATTTAGAGAGTGCTGTGCCTCACTCTGACATCTACCAGGGCGCCTCCACCCCCTGCCAGAAAAAGTGGAGGCGTGGAGGAAAGAAACGTCATTACTTGTACCTGGATATTTTAAAACCTGACTTCTGCTCAAAGCTGTTTTTTCAGATCCATTTACAAAATTAAGAAATGGAAATGAAATTACAGAAAGGAAACTACGTATACTTATTGGTGGCCTTTTGTTTAACATGGCTGATGCCAAGATTGAGCTCGATGACAAGTCTTCTCCTAACACTAATGTTTTTATTCCTTCCTATGTGGCAATCACACGTGTTTATTCTTAGAAGATTACATTTTGTAGACAATGATGTCATTTCTGATGAAAACAGAAACTAAAAGACGCTGAGGGAAAGTATTCTTAAGTGTTGTAGCCCTTATGGAAAATCCTGTATTCAAACCTAACTGGCAAAGCTCACTGAAAAGAATGAAAAGTTTTCCTTGACTTTGATCAGACGCCTCTGTTTTGGAAAGAGAAAGTTTAATTCCAAGCACTTACACCAAGGCATATTTAGAGTGGTGCAAGTAAGACATGTACCCTGGGTGCTGTCCCCCCAGCCCCACAGCTGAGGACAGCTGGCACAGCAGTGCACCCTGAAAGCAGCAGCATTCCCCACTGTTGTCACCACTGCCCTTGCTGGGGTCGTTCTTAGCCCGGGGCAGTGGTGGTGGTGGCGATAGAGGCAGCCCCTCCACCCGGGCATGCTCTCCCACCCTTGCCGGTCTTCCTTGGCCCAGGGTGGCAGAGGGAATGGTGGAGGGAGAGGCAGACCCTCCACATGAACCCAGCCTGCCACAACCCTTTCTGAGGTCATCCTTGGTCTGGAGTGGTGGCGGCAGCAGCAGGAGAAGCAGCACCTAGGGGTGCAACTTCCATGCTTGCCCTAGGCGCTATTGAAGCTAGATACACCATTGAATGACACATTAGCCCAAGATATGAATACAGCTATAGATAGCTAGATGTAGATATGAGCATTCCTGACCCTGAGATGCTTCTTTCAGTCCCCACCACAGTCTCCACCACAGACATGTCTAGTGGGACTGTGAGACAGGGCCTTCTCAGTGGCTGCCCCAAGCTCTGGAACTCCCTTCCTTTTGAGGCTACACTGTTGTCCTTCTGTCGACAGACAACAGCCTTTTTATTCTAACAGACTTTGGAGAACTGATGTTTTTTTGTTTTTTTATAATAATTTTATTGAAGTACCATAATATAAAATAAACGTATATAATTGCACATATCATTGAATTATTTCTGCTTATCTTCCATCCCTCACTAGATTTCAATTTTTTTCTATATAATCAACATGTTAAAATTTAATGTACCACACTATCAAATGCTAATATTTCATGCTAGATCCTGCAATACATCAGACACAGTATATTATAACATAAGATCCATCTTTTCACCCAGTTGCATCTTCTCAATATATAGTCTATATTCTTCTACATTAAGCATTATCATCTGATAGTCCCCAGTAATTACCCGACACTATTTGCCATTCTTTCATTATCTCTTCGTCTGATTTCCCCTTTAATCTCTGAGAGACTATATCTGCATTTCTATTTTGCATAAAAGTTGCCCACCATTGATCAATTGTAGGAATTTGCTGCACTTTCCAAAGTCTTGCAAATACAATTTGAGCTGTCGTAATCATATATAATATTATCCGCCAATATTTCTTTTGAACAGTAACATCAATCATATATGTCATCTTCAACAAATACATTTCTGGTGTTTTATCAAATTGTACCTTCAATATTGAACAAATCTTTTTATGTATTTCTCCCCAATATTTCTTTGCTTTGGGACATGACCACCACATATGAAACATCGTACCGACCTCCTTTTGACATTTCCAACACTGCCCTGTTCCTGTTTTATAAAATCTCATGAGTTTTTCTGGTGTCATGTACCATCTATGAAACATCTTATAATAATTTTCTTTTAAATTTTGGGCAGCTGTAAATTTCTGTGTTCTTTTCCAGCTCTGTTCCCAAGTCTCTAACTGAATTGAATGTCCTACATTTTGAGCCCATGTAATCATTGTAGACTTAATTGTTTCCTCTTGCCTCTCTTGCTATAACAATTCTTAATATATACAAGATAATAAATGTGGCGGGGGGTTCAAATAGCCATTTTATCAGTCCTTCCTTCTCTTTTTGTTCAATTCCGTAGGTTTTTACATCCATCTGAAATCTTTCAGTTAGTTGTCTGTAGGGGAACCAGTTTAAGATTACTCCTTCTTCTTCCAATTTTTCTCTTGTTTTAATCTTAATTATATTTCCAGCTGATTTTTCTATTATGTCCTCATATCTAAGCCATTTTTCTGTTTCCTTCCATCTTCCAAAAAAAGCCTCTTGAGGGGACACCCATGATGGGAGCTACCTAATGTTTTTAGTCTTATATTCATTCCATATTTTCAATAATGATTTTCTTAAAAAGTGATGCAAAAATTCTTTATCAATTTCCGCTTTATTGTAAAACATATAGGCATACCACCCCATTCTTAAGTCTGCTTCTTCAAGTGCTAGCATTCTCATTTTTTGTAGATTCACCCATTCTTTTATCCCAGTCATTGCCGCTGCCTTGTAATATATATAAAAGTCCGGTAGTCCTCTTGCTGTTTATTATCAGTCATAATATTCCATTTTATCCTGGGTTTATTTCCTTGCCATATAAATTTAGATAACTCTCCCTTCCATTGTATAAAAGCCTTACTGTTCATAATAATAGGGAGATTTTGAAAAAGAAAGTTCATTTTCAGAAGTACATTCATTTTTACAGCTGCTATTCTGCCCATTAATGACATCCGCATACGTGACCAGTTTTCCAAGTCCTTTGTTATTTATTTCCATTTTTTTTCATAATTATTTTGAAATAATTCATTGTTTCTATTGGCAATCCAGACACCTAGATATTTGCCTTCTGCCCTTTATTAAATCCTGTTATATGTGTTAATTCCTTTTCTTCGTTATCGCTCATGTTCTTTGTTAACAGAACTGTTTTTTCCTTGTTAATCTTAAAACCGGAGAATTCGCCATATAACTGTATTGTTTCAGTCAGATATTTTATACTACCAAACGGGTCATCCAAAAACAACACCAGATCATCAGCGAAAGCTTTAAGTTTGCATTGGTATTTTTTAATCTGGACTCCTCTGATAGCTATGTCTCCTCTAATTGCATCATTAAGTATTTCCAGCATCATAATGAATAATAAAGGAGACAGAGGACATCCCTGTCTTGTCCCTCTTTGTAACTCAATCCGTTTTGTTTTTTCTCCATTAGCCACTAATCGAGCTTGTTGCTGATTATATATTGCTTCAATCCATGAAGTAAATTTATTTCTGGCTTCTGGTTTTTTTACTATCATCTTCAGAAAGCCCCAATTAAACATATCAAAGGCTTTCTCCACATCCACAAATATCCTTGCCAACTTACATTCGTTCTGTTTTTCATAATGTTCAACCGTATTAAGCACCATTCTAATATTGTCTTTCAGAAATATCTTCGGGAGAAAGCCATTTTGATCTTCGTGTATGATATCCTGAAGAGCCCTTTTGAGCCTGCCCGATAAAATTGCAGCAAAAATTTTGTAATCTGTATTTAAAAGTGAAATTGGTCTATAATTCTTAACATCAGTTAAGTCTCTGCCTTCGTTTGGGATCAAAACCACATTAGCTTCTTTCCAGGTATCCAGTATGCCAACATTTAATATTTCATTTATTGTATTTTGTAAAGGTATTGATAATTCATGCTCAAAAATTTTGTAATATCTCGCCGTATAGCCATCTGGTCCAGGAGCTTTATCATTCTTTAAATTCTTGATGGCTTCAGATATCTCCATCACTGAAATTGACTTGTTTAAAGCTGTTCTATGCTGTTCTGAAAATCTAATTTTGCACATTTCTTCCAAATAGTTGTTTATTTCATGTTCTTTTTTCAATGCTGAACTTTTACCCAACAGCTTCCTATAGTATTTATAAAATGTTCGTTTTATCTCTTCCTGTTTTGTGATTCTTTCTTCACCAATTTTTAGCTCCGTTATGATGTTTCTTGTCCTTCTTTTACGCAATATGTTAGCCAGTAACTTAGAAGGTTTATTAGCCTGTTCAAAAAAATTATACTTCATTCTCCGTATCCATTGCTCAATTTCATTCAGATTTAATTGATTTAACTCAACTTGATATACCTCCATCTGTAATCTAATCATATTATCTGATGGGTTTTTCCTCATCTGTTTTTCAATCTCCTTCATTTTTTCTAAAAAAGTTTGCTCAAGATGTATCTTCCCTTTTCTTATTTCAGGGGACCATCTGATAAAGTTCCAGCGCACCACGGCTTTACTTGCTCCCCAGATAATTTTCATAGGTAAATCTGGTGTTTGATTTTCCTTGAAATAATTGTTTATCTCCTTTCTTGCTTCTTCAGTGTACCTCTAGAACTGATGTTTTTTAAAAAATGACTATTAAGAAAGTACTGTGCTGTTTTAATTTTGCTGTTTCAAAACTGCTTTTAATGATTTCTAATTATGTGTTTTTCATTGTTTTTGATACCTGTCATTCAATTCTGTTTTAATGTTGACCTTTGTTATGTTTCAATCACTGCATTTGTTTTAATTTGTAATAATAATAGATATACAGGAGAAGGACATTCTGCTGTCTTGAGTTTTTGATTGGCGTTTAGTTGCTTTTGAATTCTTTATGTTCCCTTCCATTTAGTGGCAGTAGGTGGTTCTCATATCAGTGATGGAGAATATGTTGTGGATTTTTAGTCTGGATCTCTTGCTGAACCTATTTTGGAGATGGGTTCCATGAAGAAACGTGAAATCCTGGCCTTGGAGGGAGAGAAGAAGAGGCAGGTGAAGATCCATCATGTCTAGGCCCAGAAACTTATGAAAGGCTCTCCCTCTACCCCGGCTGCCACTGCCCTGGCCACGGTGGGTAGAAGAAGAGGCAGAGTCTGCTGGACTTAATCCCCTCTCATGCTGCCATCTCCTTTTCCTTTTGTATCATGCCTTAATTAGATTGGAGGGCTAAGGATGCATTTTGAAAATATACAGTTGGCCCTTCACTTCTGTGGGTTTCCCATTCATGAATTTGATCAATAGCATGTTTGTAGCAACTCCTTCTTCCTTTTCCTCTCACAGAGAAAGAGAAGGCAGAAGAGTTGCTGTTGGAGGAAGAGACGGGGGGAGGGGAAGCAGGGCTTAGAGGTAGATCTTGACATGGGAAGAGCAGGCAGAGGAAGTGCTGTTGGTGGAGGGATGAAACAGGAAGAGATGGGAAGAGGCTTCGGACCTTATTGCATGATGCCCCAATTATGTGACATCCAGATCCCATCCCTGCAGTGCCATTGCCAGCATGAGATCAGGACCTGAATGTTACCCACCGTAGCTGGCCAGCTGCCGGCGGATGGATAGTATTCGGGGCACTCTGCTCCCTGCTGCCCGCCTCTTCCCATGCTATACTGTAGAAGGAAGTTCTTGATAATGCTTCCGCCCTTCCTGCACACCCGCAGCCAATGGGATCATCATGGGAACGGAGGCCATTACTAGATTTTTTCTGGTAATGGTATACCAGGCAATCATGACTGCTGGGGATGTGACAGCAGTGGGACCACAATGATGTCATGTGATGGCATACGTCTCAGACTGGTGGCAATACGTTGCCATGCTGGGATGGCAACATTGTGTGGTAAAGGCCCTAGATGCGAACTGTGGAGTGGGAAGTAAGAGAAGGGAGAAGAGGTGTTCCTGGAGGAGGAGAAAGGGGGAAAGATGGGAAGAGGCATAGGCCATTTCCGCATGAGACAGGAGAAGCAGTTCACTACATCTCAAGAGCGGTGTTTTATACCACAATTCAGAAACTGTGCTGTCTGCACCTCTCCCAATTTACATTGTACTACCACGGAGAACAGTGGTTGCTGCATTCACAACAGCAAGTCCCTGGTCACTGCTCTTCCCCTCCCTCACCTCACCCCACCATTGGTAATTGGTCTGTCTTTTTTTAAAAAAAACACATTTTAAACACATTTCTGCATTGCTATGTTTGTGAGTATGTATGTATGTCCGTTGATACATGGAGCTGACATAATGTGACTTCCAGCAATGTTTTGATCATGTCAGTAGAGTGACAGGGCAGTAGCTGCCATTCCCCTCCACACCATTTCTCTACCATCTGTGTGCTTCTGTTTACTTCAATTTTCCTTATTGGTTTGTGAAACATTTTAATGGTCCCTTACCAGATCCACTCTCTTCCTACTTTCTGTTTACCGCGTGTACACAAAAATGGTGGCAGCCTGTCCTTTGAAAGGTGGAGAGAGATAGGAATGGAAATGGGAGAAGGGACTACCTGGGAACACCCATAGCCAGTCACTACTGCATTTTGATTCGATGTTATGCTTCTGCTTTTAGGCAAAGAATGAAGCTGAACTGGTTTGGGAGATTTACATTGGAGTTCTTCCAGTTTTCAGATACAGTGATTTCTTGTCTTGGTGAACTGTGCTAGGAGCTAAAAATGTGCCGAAGCATGAGTAAAACTACAATGCTACAATGCTACAACATGCAGATGGACGGCTGAGAATTTGACGCGACTACGAAGTATTGACCTTGTGTGGATATGGCCTTAGATGTGTATTGTGAAGTGGGAAGTGAGGTGGACTGTATTTGGCTGGAAAGAAATCTGGAACTTACTGTTTTGAGCAAACAATGGGAAAGAGGTGGGAGAATCCTGAGGTGTTAGAAGGGGACAGAGTGAGATTCAGCTTTTTCAAAAGGTGTAATAGCAATATAGAGAGTTAGCATGGTGTAATGGTTTGAGCATTGGACCAGGGTTCAATTTCCCACTGGGCCATGGGAACTCACTGGGTGAGCTCGGGAGCATTACCAGCACCAGAAAACCCATGATAGGTTCTCCTGAGAGTTGCCATAAATAAGAAATGACTTGAAGGGGCACAACAACAGTAGTGATACATAATTCCTGCAATACCAAAGGAAGATTAATAGTTGCAGGTAATTGTCACATGATGCATATCATTGTTTTAGGAGAAATGCTTTTTTTAGACAGATACAGATACACTACTGCTGATTACCCACGACTGGGTGACACTACCACATACCCTCCAACAGTCCCTATTTGGTGGAGACAGTCCCAATTAAGCCTCTGTCATCCCAGTTTTTCAGCTGCCTAAAATGTCCCAGTTTCCTCTCTTCTCTTCTACTTTCCCCCTTTGTCCTAAGGGTTCTTTCACTGGTGCAAACTGAGTTCAAAGTGCAAAATTAATACAAGTCATTCAACACAGGAAGGGAATGGAGAGGTAGAGTTTTGCCCTTCCCAGTAGGCTCAAGAAAAAGAAACTGCTGCAGCCTCTCCTACCTAGTGTGTCCTTCCTTATCAGTAATATCTTGGTCATCCAATGCTGCTTGGCCACAATGTGTCATGGTTTTCACCTGTAAAACGTTGGAGGCCATGCCGTAATAGTAAAGATAATATCATTTGCATAAAATCTGAATCTGTAACATGGCTTTTCCTTTTTTTCTCCTTGAACTCAGTTTTGTTCCTTGTCAACCTTCACCATCTTTAAAAGGAAAAACCAAAATAAAACTGATTTAAAAGAAGAGACCAGTGAACCAAAAAAGAAAAAAGAAAAAAGGGAAAGCCACAAGTTATTAGCACAAGCTTTGCTGTCAGAGGAGAAATCAATTGGTGGTTAAAAGAAAAGTAAAAAGGTCAAAGGATTAAAGATGTCAGATATGCACATTATTAACTATGGTCTTTTAAGTTCATGGTTAAACAAATAGTCGGCCTGCATAAGGCAAACACAATGGAAAAGTAGGTGGAAGCTTTGAGCAGTGAAAATCAAAGGTTTAAAAAAGAAGGATAGGACCAAAAAATGCTAAATGATTGTGGTCAATGGCCATGTTTCCAGTTTGCATGAGCAGGCTTAGCAATAAATTCTGGGAAGCTTCAGTTTTCCGTAGGAGTCTATTCCTCCTTCCCTTCCTCAGCCCAGCAGATGTTACATGGGCTCTTACATGACAATCCCTTGAGGCCAAGAGTAGGCACACATCAGGGTTCAGAGGGCTCACTGTGCCTTTTGCCTCTTAAAAGCTGCACTACTCTGTTGTAGCCACAAATTTCATGTTGTGTGATTGGAAGTGACATTGTGCCACTTTGTTTGATATTTGTTTACTCTATTGTAGTGTCCCGCCGAGAGCTGGCCTGGGTGAGTTGTTTTTAAAGCTGGAAAATAGTTTTTAGCCCATTTTTTTTCCTAGGGTTCTGCAGGTCTTGGGTAGGTAAGGGGAGGTCCAGAAGGGGCCAACAATCCACCCACTCCCTGGTTTAAATGTGCCCCTGCCATACAAGTCATAAGACATAAAACTCCCTAATGTGTCCCAGTGCCTGGTGAGAATGTTCTTGAAAATACTGTTGCGATCAATGGAATTACCAAATTAAAAATGTTCTGCATTTTAATATCCGTTACAATAAATTATGATAAAATGAATTGTTATTGTTATGTGCCTTCAAGTCTTTTCCAACTTATGATGATCCTAACGCAAGCCTATCACAGGGTTTCCTAGGGCAAAGAGTAAGTTTCCATGGCCAAGCAGGGAATCGAACCCTGGTTTTCAATTCATATAGCTTCCCTTTAAGCAGTAGTAATCCCATTCCACATCCTCCAACATTTCACAGACCAGGACACCAAAAACCAGGACACGAATAGCCAAGTAATATCAGATTGGGGTCAAGATGGGAAAAGTTATTGAGGAAGAGCACACAAGCTAAGAGAGGCTGCAGCTGTTTGTTTTTGCCTGAGCTTGTTGGGAAACGCAAGATTCTCCCCCTTCTCTCTCCCCCTCAAGTTAATTAATTGAGTGCAAACCAATTTTTTTTTAACTTTACTTAGTTTTCAGGAAATGAAGTAAGCTGAGGACAAAGGGGGAAAATGGGAGGAGGAGAGAGAGAAACTAGGACATTTTAAAAGCTGTTGAAAAAGTGTGACAACAGAGGATTAATCAAGGCTATCCCTGGCAAATTGGGACAGTTGGAAGATATGTGATGTCGGTTTACTTGGTATTAGATCCCACTCTGCTCATTAGGACCTGCAAGCATTAGTTTTTAGCCATGCAATTCCTCCCTGTTTCCAGCTGAGTTTGCCTTGGTTTTCTGTAGCCTCCATATGTGCCATTAGCTAGGCAGCTGCCCTGAGTACTTTGGCAGAAAAGTGATGTATAAAGGCAATACATAAATACAAAAAATATAGAAGCACGTAAGCTTTGTATACTGTTTGACTGGAAAGCAGTGAATCTCAGGCAATATAAATGCCTCCCATACACCATATGCCCTGGTGGTGCATGTGGCCTTTGGAAAAGCTGGTTGGGGCTTCAAGAATGAGGAGGCATGCCATACATTTCTAATTGGAGACACTTGCAGGTTGCTGTGAGAACTTGAGCGTGTAAAGCATGGGGTAGGAGAGAGGCAAAGAGGAAGGTTTATAAAAGGAAGTAGCTATGTCTTTGGAGCAGGAAAAGGTAGGATAACTAATCTTACCACACAACAGAAAAGGCACTGCCCACTTGTGTCATGTGTATATGCAGGTACTTGTGGTTGTCAAGGGACATTAATCCTGAAAATTAAATTGTGATGGTGCTGAGGGCAGAGTTTTGGCTATTTCTACAGTTCTTTTATTTGGATAGCATTGAGTTATTTATTATTTTCTGTCTGGCCTAGCAACAAAAAAAGTAATTCATTCAGATCTCTGTTTCTAGTTATATACATTGTGTAACCATGATGCTATTACTCACTGTAATATTCTTTATGCTTTGAATCATGCACAGTAACTAGAAACAGATGCATAGCTTTTTTTTCTTTTCATACTTTTCTATTGTTTGAATGATTGATTTAGAGATTACACCTCCGTGTGTGTGTGTGTGAGAGAGAGAGAGAGAGAAAGAGAGAGAGAGAGAGAGTTTGTGTGTAAATGAGTGTATTACTTTCCATATTTTAAGACTGATTTCTGTCTCCAATCCATTCCTACAATGCTGTAAGTTCCCAGACTGCCTTCTCCCCCATCATCCTCCAAATGTGTTGAACTGTAACTCCTACCATCTCCAGCTAGCTGGAAAAATGCAAAATATAATCCAAAACATCTGTAGGATACTAGGTTGGTGAAGTTGTTTTATATGTCATGCACAGCTTCAGTGCTTCTCCCCAGCAGCCTCTGAAATTAGCAAACCACTGAGAAGGAAGGAAGGAAGGAAGGAAGGAAGGAAGGAAGGAAGGAAGGAAGGAAGGAAGGAAGGAAGGACCCCTTACATATGAATATTGGAGAAAGCAGAGACTAAGGGTAAAGGGAAATTAACCAAAGAAGAAGACTAAGGATAGCTATTAGCTAATCTTATGGCAACCATTCTATGGCCAGAATCCTGTTGAACACTACACAGTTAAAATTCTTATGCAAGCAGCTGTGTTTTTTCAGAGGCTGCATAAATGTAGTTCCTAGTGTAAACAGCCAATCCTTCCCGAAGCCCTGCAAAACATAAAAGAGTAATACAACATCATTTTTGATCACCTAAAGTGGCAGCCACATTAACACTGTGATCCAAAAGAGTCCAGCAGTGCCTCCCTATGAGCCCCAGACTCACTCCATACTTAGTGTATGGTATTTTTGTCATTATGTATATGTATACCCATCCACTGAAATTCAAAGGAGAAATTCCTGCCCCAGTGATACATTTGGAGAAAAATGAAGGTCTCGGCCTCCCTTTTACGCCAATTCCGATGCTGTGGGGAAGGATTTCTGCTCAAGGGCATGCTAACTGTGAGTCCAGTTCTTCTTCCTGGGTTAATTGACCAGAGTGGTGACTTTGAGGTCAGGAAAGGGTGTGATATTCCTGTGGCATATTGTTTTTTCTTTCACAAGTGTCACCTATCCCATGGGAGCTGAAGAGAAAATTGCTGGGCTGGCTAATGTAAAAAAAGAGTGTTCTATATTTCCCTTCAGGGCAGCTGAGAAGAGAATCACAGGCTTACAGAGGAAGCTAGTGGGAAGGGGATGTGTTCATCTTACATACAGTGGTTTGCTAACATGCTGTACAGTTTGAAAAATTAATAAGCTTTTATTATGCCTTTTCCTGTCTTCTGAGTCAGGAGATTTTCTCAAGAGTAAGGTTCAGCCCACAAAATATCTTTGGGTGGCCAACAGAGGGTCACTGTCTCTCTTTACTGATACATTCTGGTCTGTCTGTCTACTGTAACAGAGACATTGGCAGAGTCCAAAGGGGATGAAAGTTATAGTATCTGTGCCTGATAATACACTGGTGTTTCCAACTTGAAATTTGTAGTTCATATGGTACATTAACCATCCTGAAGTCATAGGCTACTATCCTGCAGTCTAGCACCATCAGCAGCACCTTTTCCAATAAAAGAGACAGTCTAAGACCCTTTTCGCACCTTACCTTTTCACGGTGCTGGGGTGCGGGGCTCGCTTGAGCAGCCTCCAGCGAGAGGCTCTTGTGTCCTGGTTCCTTCAGCTCCGCAGCTGCCGCCCACTCACGCAAGAGCCCTGCCTCTTCCTTTCACAGTGCAGCCTGGGACCTTCCCAGGCTGCACTGGACAGGAAGTGTGACCGGCCCAGCTCCCGAGACTCCGCACACAAGGTAAGTGTGCTCAGGGCCCTGGAGCGATGCGTGACCACACACCATTTTTGGCTTAAAGCTGAAAATGCAAAAGTCCATGAGCGATCCCTGCCAGGCCCTGGAGTATCGCGCAAATGTGAGTGCAACGTGTGGACTGCTCCTCACATATGCGTGATGCTCGAGGGGTCCTTTCGCATCAAAAATGCCATGTGAAAAGGGCCTGAGTTGAAGCAATTATAGCTGCTTCTTTGGACATGTGTTTGGCTATCCCACTGCTTTTGTTCCCCTTTCATATTAGTGACATCTGCCTCATCAGCAAAGTCTTGCCTTTCTTCATTCTCCCAGCCATGTCATTAGCCATGTTCTTCATTGATCTGTGCACATGCAGCCCAGCAGCATCTTGTGGTTTTTACCACTGTTACCTGCTCTCTCGCTGGCTCTCCTGTTACCTCACTGGTAAACACTGTCCTGGGGTCTACAATGTTTGATATTAAATATGATTCAACGTGCCTGAGAGGTCACCAGGATGAACATGTAGGCAGTAATGGTCGAACGATTGAGAACCAGGTCAGGCCAGTAAAATCCCCAGTCACGTAGCCCCAGGAGACCTGAAGCTGTGAAAGCCCACAGTAGACAAAAGGTCCTCAGCCACTGAGGAGCCAACTTGAGGGACTGGTGTGCTCTCCCCCAAGTTGAGCACAGATAGCAATAAAATGTAGGGACCATCTACATAAATTGACACCACAGCCCAAGATCCTGAAATTTTGGCAACACTTTGTGATCTCATCATGCAAAAGGAGTTGCTATCGTGGAGCTTCTTTTCCATTGCAACACCCATTGTTCTTCCCAGGAAAGGATTAGCCCTCCAAGTACCTTTTCCCCTACAAGTAGTCCCAGTTTTTAAAAGTTCCTTTGGATCACTCCCAGTCATACCAGAAGACCGTTTCTCCATCAATCAAGTAATCCCCTCAGCCCTCTCCGTGCTGAGCTCTACTTCTTCGCTATTTTTCCTGGACCAAGGACTTCAGGAAAAGGTGCACTATTACCCCAGCTACAATCCCTTCAATAGTTCCCCTATCCAGTTTCCTCTCTTTTGCTTCTTAATACGTCTTGAGTGAGTGAGTGTGTGAGTGATTGCGTTGTTGCATGAGACTTTCATTCAATAAAATCATTTTATTGGACATCTTTGGTTTTTGGCTTGGCCTAATCCCGTAAAAACTGGGTAAAAAAACCCCGCTAGGTTACCCTGCCTCTTGCATTGCTATTGCTCATGCTCTGGCTAGTTTCCATTCCCTATCATGTGGAGCACATAAAGGCATCCCCCAAGGGACCCCAGAAATCAGGGTAACACTCCCACTTGTTTGTTTGTTTGTTTCTTAGGGACAAGACCACTGCTATGATTAGACATTTGGATGTTTAGCAGTGCTCTAGACTCGAGTTGATTGACTCAGACTCAAGTCAGACTTAAGTCACTTCAATGACTCAACTTGGACTTGACTTGGCAATAAATGATGCACTGACAAGACTCGACTCGACTCGAGACTTGTATATTTTTAGTGACTAACTTGCTGCCCTTGGTTCAGTAACATAACACATTCATCCAGAAACCTTATGACTTTGAACAACACTTCCATCTCTTTTTGGCTACTGGTCACATGATGATCTGTCTCAAGCCCAAAGTGTGGGCACATTTCTCAGAGGGGAACAGCAAACGGGTTAGGCAAAGGGCTTGAGGTGGGTTTGACGTTTGCTCAGCAGCCTGCTGCATATCAGAGGAGCCTTCTAAAACTTTTCCTAAGAGCAGAAGACAAGACTCACCCCGAGTGCAGGGTGTATTTCTCAGAGGGGAAACAGCAAATGTGTTAGGCAACAGACTTGAGGAGGAACGATCCTTGCTTCCAAAGCTTTGGAAGCTTGAATAAGGAGGAGGAGGAGGAGGAGGAGGAGGAGGAGGAGGAGGGGGAGGAGGAGGAGATCATCTTTATTCGTATAGCCAAGGCCATTACAAAGTATTTCAGATAAAAACAACATTAAAACAATATGAAAAGTGTTGTACTTTATGGTCCCATCCATCATCTCTAGTATCTATTTACCCTTACTACTAAGTTCCCTTCTCAAAATTGATGCTTTAAAAGCAAAACAAGCAACTTTATTGGAAATGTGTGGAACTGAATCCCCCAGAAGAAATTTAATTAGAAATGAGCTAGGCTTATTGGGTGTAAGGTCAAGTTCTTTAAACAAGGCCTTTCTTAAGTCTGTGTAAATTGGGCATACCAATAGATAATATACTAGATCTTCAACTGTGTTGCTCTCACATGGGCAGACTCTGCTCCTGAGGGATATGATGGTACCTTCCATGAACTACTGCTGAGTCCGTTGAGTTACAACGGAGAGCTGTGAGAGCATACCTCCACTTAAAATTTGTTATACTATTTAAGTATTGAGGATGAGGCATCTGTATAGGTAATCTGGCATACCAGGGAGCACATTTTGACAGACATATGGAAGCACGATTAGCTTGGAAGTCCTTTTTTGAGCTGTGTGCTTTTAGATGTTGAGCTGCTTGCTCAAAGTTTAAAGCATCTAAAGACTCCAGCGAGAGACCATAGCCCTCCACTAGATGTAGAATCTTCTGATTCCAGGATAAATATTTTCTACTATTGCAATTTGACATTTCTTTGAAGGCACTCAGAACTAAAGAAGAACCTATTCCTTTTCTCAGATTCAACCAATATTTGATTGCATACATGTGAACAGCACTCTTCAGTGTATGGAGACCAGTCTCCAACTGCAAAATGGAGGTTTCAGTTCCTATAAGTGATCCTAAAATTGCCCTGAGGAAATGATTCTGAACTGTTTCTAGGTGTGTTTTCAAGGATACTCCCCAAAGTTCAGCGCCGTAACATATCTGAGTAACTACTTTAGCCTTATAAATTGTAATAGTAGGTGGGATCTGTTTACCACTTCTGCCCCAATAGAATCTTAGTAGGGAGTTGACAGTGCTAATGGCATAATGAAGAGTAAGAAGGATCCTATTCCCCACTTCTGAAAAAAGCCTCCATCTTCGGAAATGAAAAGTTAGAAAGATCCTATTCCCCACTTTTGAAGCTGCAGGTGGCAAAACTGCAAATGTGGACGGTCAACTGTGCTTAAATTGTTAAAACTGACTTTATTCAACTCTGTCCAGAAATTTTGGAATATAGGTTGGGGTATAAAGTTGGTTCCCAGACTTGAGACAACTTGAGACTTGACTTGGAAGTATCTTCAAGGACTTGAATCTTGACTTGAGACTTGAAGGTAGAGACTTGAGACTTGAGACTTGGAAAGAAAGACTTAAATACATCACTGGTGTTTAGTACTATAATCAACAGTATCCTAACTGGACCAAGGGTAAAACTGAAACTGCAACTCTTATACACATCAGCCTGGAGGTAGGCCCCACTGACACTGAAGTCAGTCTGATTTACTTCTGAGCAGACCCTATATTGCACCATACTGTATAAAGGGCCAAAAGACTAGATGTCATTGAAAAAATAAATATTGATGATGAAACAGAGGGAAGAAAGTTTCTTTCTAAATAAGAAGGTTTTAATCAGGCTAGTAAGGCATTGTTCAACCTGGACATCATGAGACATGAGGAAGATTGGGCACACCCACAGGGTAACTGCATAGAATCATTCATCCCCCACCCACTTTGAGATAACCAATACAAACTGAAAGAGTGTGTGAAGGATTAGAGGCCAAAAAAGGAAATTCTTCCCCTTGAGAAGTAATGTGAAAAGCTACATAAATTTAATATGAAACAGAATGACTTTTTAAAAGTTGCTGAAGAATTCAGAATAATGGGGAATATATATCTGTGTGTGGACTGCCCCATTGGCCCTTGTGGAAAAGATTTCATAGAATTTTGGGGGAAGAGGGGTACATTATCTCAATGAAGACAATTTCATTTCCCTCTTTCTGTGTGTGTAGACGATTCTATGAGCAAATAATCTGTTATAGTGTACTCAGTGGCTCTGAGAAACACTGTCAAATATAGAAGCAAATGGGAGAGTTAGGAGAAAAAAAGTAATAAAATATGTGTGGTGTGTGTTTGTAGATACGTATGTACTGACACAAAATTAAGACACAAGCCCTTAAAAATGCATCAAGGAGGTTTCGTGGTGAATTCAATGCTGTTATGAATATTTATTCTCTGTTACATGGATTCTCTAGACGGTCTCACAAAATAAATTAATCTGCTCATACTCAAAATTAAAGAAATGGGGCTTAGTCCAAGACAGATGTTATATGATTCAGGAAGGACTGCAACCTCAGTTTTCTAGCTGAAGTGTTCATGCAGAAGAATGTAAAATGGTGGGACTATTCAGTCTGTGGCAGCTGGTGATATCCATGTCAGTAGGGCAATTCAGGTTTTAATCTGAATTTTAAAGGAGTTATTCAAGCTACTGAACTCTGCCTCCCAAATAGGCTCAGCTCTTTGGGTAGTTCCTGTAAAGTTCAGAGTAAAGCCCAGGTTGATTCACCACCACACTGACAGGGGAGCCATGAGTTACCACTGAATTCTGCCACATGCTACAGACTCAGCAGCATGTTGCTTTGGCAACTAAAGTGTCTCTGTTGTAGATAGTTTATTGTGCAGAGGTGTTTTTCCAGGTCTAAAAAAGGTAGCTCCACTCCTAGACAAAGAGTCTCTTTGAAGATCTATCACATCAGCATTGACCCTCCTGTGCTTCCACAACATTGTACTGGGGCTCTTTGTTGTAAACTAAAGAAAAACCTAACAAGTTCATGAGTCTGTAAATCCGAACCTAAGCTAGTATATGAAGCAGTTTCGCCTAAGCTAGTATGTTAAACAGTGTTAACCACATAAGGCAAATGAAGGAGCACAGAAAGGTGTGGATTAAATATACAAACATTATTTTGAGTAAGAAATTTCAAAATAGCACCTTCCCAGATGTCTGTTTGTCACTTCTTCTAATACACACGCTCAGAAATAGTGTTAATTTCAGACTCATTTATTTATGATATTGTGGCATACACCACAGAAAATCCATCTGGAACATAAATTATTTGCTCATTTAAAAGAGAAAATGAGTAAATACAAATTCAAGTTTGTTAAAGCTACTTTTATGTTGAATCAGTGACCCAGCTGGCACATCAGGCTAAATGATATTCAATGTTGCATATAAGTATGTTGTTTCCCTTGCTCTCCCCATATCCATCCAATTCCCCTGGCATGGTAGCAAGGAGACTGGAAAAAAAATAGAAACAGAGGCAACTAGCCATGGCCTGCTTTTATTAAAATTCTTTGAAATGAGGCAAACTCAACCATGATTTGATTTGTTTCAATACCCCATAATTAACACTAACCACAGCAAATATTTATGTGTTTTCCCCACATGGCCACACAGAGGAGTAGAGAAGAATGGGAGCATATAAACTCAAAGCTTATGAATGTAAAACTAAACTATAGTTTAGTATTACTTGTAAAAGTAGGTAATATGTCAGATTTAGGGCCTTTCTGCACTATACTGTTACAGTGCTATTATCCTGCTTTCAACCTCCTGTGGAATCCTGGGGTTTGCAGTTTAGAGAAAGGCATTTAGAATCCTCAGCCAGAGAGCTCTTTGGCCTCAGTAAACTACAAACCCCAGAATTCCACAGGATGTTGAAAGAGGAATAACAACACTATAACAGTGTAGGGAGGAAATGGCCTTAGACTTCCTCTTTAGTCTTTACTTCACAGTAAAACAAGCAATCCAAGCAGCCTTGGTACTATATGATGAGAGACAGACAAGTGTGAGAAAGAAAGAGAGAGATATTGTAGACAGATGAGCACTACTTTGGTTCCCCTCCTTGCACCTTTAGCTGCCTGCCATCTTTTCTCTGACATATATTTATTTTAAATGGCTAGGGTTGCCATTATGAAGCCCCTCAAATCTGGGTAAGATGATTCAGGACAAATTCTACGAGGCAGAATTAGTCACCCCTAATGGACCCTGTGTGCAAAACTATCTGTGAAATGAACATTTCAACATTAATAGTTTTGGATTGGGGCTTGCTTGGGAATGTTCCCCTTAGGCTAAATGAGTGCCATTTAATGTTTGGGTTAAAAATATTCAGTATACTTGTACAATTTGCTTTGTTGTTGTTGTTGTTAGATAGATTTTCCAAGATGGTTATAAATGGTCAGGTGTATATAAATGGTCAGGGCTATGTTTGCTTTAAGGAGTCAGTGTGGAGTAATGGTTTGAGCATTGCATTACCACCCCAGAAACCAGGATATGATTCCCCACTTGGCCATGTAAACCCACTGGGTGACCTTGGGCATGTCACACACTCTCAGCCCCAGAAAACCCCATGATAGGTTTGCTTTAGGGTCACCACAGGTCAGAAATTACTTGAAGGCATTCAACAACAATACATGATTGTTTTGATGCCAGATTGTCAGCTTGACTGCTGACATCTGCCTGGCATGTTGTTCAATAAAATCCTTGTCTCCAATAGAATGGGCTGGCATGCCTATATATGGTATAACAAGGCCAAAATTGATAGAGAATTCACCACCCATTTCTTAAGACGATCTCGGTTAAGAATTTGGCTCAAAATCAAGAAGAAAGTCTACAACAAAATCCCACTCTGGAAAGTGTGCAAATGTACAAGAAAGATGGCTAACTTACAAAGATCTACTCAAACAGGATGAATGGAGGAACACACAGTTAAGATCCAGGGAAAAATTAAAGCAATTGGGATTCAACCTCCAATAGTTTCCATATCGACAGCTTCTAGAAAGACATAAATTGGATCTAAGAGAAGAAGGTTTTTCATTAAACAAAATTCCAAATGAGTTAGAAAATGTTATCTTTACTCACTCTAATCATCTCACTTCAAGATTCTATAAATTTCTCTTAGATCGTGACATGAAAGATGAGATAATTAAGGAAACCATGATAACTTAGGCGAGCAATATAGGGCATGAAATACAACTGGACCATTGGAAAACATTGTGAAGGATGACCAACAAATTTACTGTAGCTCAAGATCTCAAAGAGAATTATCTGAAGATGTTTCATAAATGGTATATGACACTGGTAAAATTAGATAAAATGTACAAAACCCCTCAAAATAAATGTTGAAAATGCTGCGAGAACATAGGAACATTTTATCATATGTGGTGGAGCTGTCAGAAGATTAAAAATTTTGGGGAGCAAATACATAAAACGCTAACAGAGATCTTTAAAACACAGATCTTATTCGTACTGGAAATATTTTTGATAAATATGTTCCAAGACCTAGAATCATCATAAACAAAAAAATACTGGAGAGTTTTCTTTTGCTTAGTCACCGCAGCTAGACTACTCCTAGCAAAGCTTTGGAAAGATCCAGAAATTCCCCCGATTGAGCAATGTCTGATAAAAACCATTGAGATGAACAACAAAGACCTCTTAGCCTGTAGGATTAAAGGGAAACTACATAAAATAACTGATCAATGGTTGTCTGTTACAGAAATCCTCTGACAAAAATGGGGAAGATTAATTATTGATTAAACAACTGCTGTTTAATTGTTGATTAAACTTCATTACCATTGCTAACTTTAGTTTAAGGAGTCCAATTGCTCCTTTGGTCTTTACTTTCTAAGATATCAAGCTACTTTGATGTCTCAATATAGCCAAAAGAGCAGGATAAAAAGGAGGAATAGTTATGTTAAGTGCAGAACAAACTGAGCAGAGGTATCATAGGGAAGTATAAGTACAAAGAGACAAATATCATTTTCCTCACCATTGAGGATGTGAGGGAATTAAACTTATTCAAATTCAATACAATATTTTATTTATAGTTAGGAAATCAAATCAGCAAAAGAAATTGAACAGCAAGAAATGGTATGCAGATCAAGGATCATAGATCCCAAGAACATAGAATACACAGTGATATAAGAAGGAAAATGACAGGAAATGTAAATTGTTTTTGGATATTTGTTTGTATTTTGTGCTTGCAATAATACTTAACATATGATTGTTACTTTGAAATATCTCTGGATTTTCACTTATAAAAATAAAGTTTTTTTAAAAAAAAAAAAAACCTTGTCTTCATTTTGCTTCATTTTTGAACCCACAAGGTGAAGATTTCTCCTCCAATCAACCCTTCACTTGCCACTGTGGTATCCTGAATGAGAAAGAGAATAGTATCCCATCAACTAGACAGGAAGGGTTTTTTTCAAAGCAGTGAGGACACACATGAGCCCTTGTAGAAAGAGGTGGCCACACAAATGTGGCTTGGGGTTATGATCATCATAGTTCCATCATTGTGACATAAGAAAGAAATCCATCTCTCCTTCCCCAAATTCATCCACTGAAAAATGCTTACACCAGTGCAGCTCAAATGGCAGTGTGGTCATTCTTGAGGATACGGGCATGCAGTTCCATGCATGGAGAATATCCAAAGGCACATACAGTCTTCCTCCAATCATTAGCTCAAACAGGTTGGTGCATTGAATGTCCAAAAGAATAGGATTATTCAGATTGTTTTTTGTTGGGGTTATCAGTCACCCCTTAGTATCATTGTATCACAACTGGATCCAGGAAGAACAGTTGCTTTTCTCCTGTGCTGTTTTCTTCTGTGTTGTCTTTTGAGTAATCAGACATATGTTGTCCTGATCCACCACCCCTTTTCTAATGCCGGTGTTGGTTTATGCCCAAATCCAGAGCCTGGATCTTAGATTTTGGGTTTTAATTTTTTTTTTAATTAGTTTTATTTTAGTTCCACTGAGCAGCAAACTGTAATATGCAAGAATCTCTGTACCATATTATATTTGTGTAATCACACTTTGGAAAAGGGATTTTTTATTATTATTATTATAACTCCCAGAAGTGCCTAGCCAGCACAGCTGCCAGTGTTTCTGGGAGTTGAAGTCTAAAAAAATTTCTTTTCCAAGCTCTGGAAATGAAGCTGGGCTAAGAAGAGGCACAATATATAAAGGTATGGCTCCATTAGTGAAGTAGGTGCATTCCTGGACATGACTTCTTTAACAGGATATTTGGTACCAAAGGCAAAAAATGACAGGAAAGGAATACGGATGGATCCTTACACCACAGAAAAGAAGAAGAGCAGTTCAACAGGTTTCAGCACACCTTTTATTCAAAACTAAGAATATATACATGCAAAGTGAAACAACCAGGTCAGATGAGTTTTGCATACATAGCAAAAACATTTTAAACTTCCTAGAGATGACTTGAAGACTTCTTCCAAAATATATCCAGGGATGACATTTTGTTTTACCAGCCACTATTTTCCTTATGATTTTTCATTTTGGTGGCCAAACTTACAGATCTTTTTTTTTTAATTTGCTGAAGAGAGAGAGAGAGGAGGTCGCCAGCAAGGCAGGCTTTCCTGCTCTTCCTTTTTCTCTGTATGTTCACGCATGCGCTGTAAGGGCTTCTGGAGGCAGCTGCTGTTTACCTTGTCTGTTGGAGGCCAGAACACACAGAATTGGATCCCCTAGAGTAGAACCCTATTCTTTCCCAGCTCAAGCTTTATTGCATTGTTTACATGCCGCTGCAGCCTGACACCAAAAGTCTGTGTTTTTCCAACCGTCTTTTGCCAGCCTCCCACTGCCAATGCTGCTAAAAAAAACCTTAGAGCTACACCGAGAACAAGGAGGAAAAAGGGGCTGAGCAAACATAAGACGACTTTGTAAAAAGGAGCTTCTTCATCAGAGGCTTTACTAACTAAGGTATGCCTGTATTATATTTAGAACAATTTCTAAGCTCAACCGTGCCATACATTATTAAGTACACATTAACTTGGAACATGCATTTTACTATCTTACTCAAGAAGAAAGCCTGGCACCTCTGAATTACTAGATGTAAAATGAAACTTGTTTTCTCTGAGCAAGTGCCCTTCCTCTTGTGTTTTCCTTTCCAAAGCTGGTCTGCACTGTGCTCCAAAAAGTTGCCTGCTCCAGACCAAAGTTACTCCCAGGATTCCATCCAATGATTTCTTGTTTGCCTGGGCTCAGGAGCAGGAATGAACACATTTGCTTAAAGCCTCCAGCTCTGCTCCAAGGCAAAAACAGCTAAGGGATTTATGAGAAGCGGTGTCTGGAGACAAGAGGAAAATATTGGGTAATCAGCGTAGCTGCTGGAGGCAGGCAGGGAGCTAGGCTGTTTATACCCATCGAGACAGCTGCACTGTGTGGCCTCCAACCCTCAAGAACCACAGCAGGCCTTCATTCATTCATTTCATTTCGTTCTTTCTTTCATTCATTCATAAAAATGGACACAGGTCAGCTTCTTAAAGAGGCACTGACTTGGCCACAGATGCACACCGTGCTTAGCCACAAGTGCCTCCACAGAGGGGGGAGGTCTTCTACTTTGCAGGAAATCTTCATTTTTCCAGCAATAGTGTGTTGTTTGCTGTCTGAAGGACCCTGTCTCAAGTTGGTTGGAACAGGCGGGCAGGATATGATATTTTTCTTCCTCAGTTTGTTTTGACTTTGATGAAAAACAGGTCACCCCAAGGATAAACGCTCAGGAGAAGATTAACAGGAAAGCACTAGCAACCATTGAGCACGTTGGAAAGTTTTGCAGTTATTTCTCAAATGAGGTGGATCAATGTTTGTCTGGGCTCTACCATCTCAGAGTGCAAGTGGGGGCTTACATGGCTGAATATTCTTCCAGAAAAGAACATTCTTCCACACAGAAAACCAAAAGTATAGCTCTTACCTCACCTTGACTTCTGTCTCCAAGGGTTCTCCCCCTGTGTGGAAGAGGATGTGAGCATAGGAGAACCCACTTTGCAGTCTGAAGTGATACAGCCCAGCCCAGCTACTTCGCCTCAGTAAGAACTCTACTTAAGGTTCAAATTAAGTTAAAGGGCTACTTTCAATATGTTCAAACCAGTCCTCTTTGCAGTTTGATTCTTTAGGACCAAAATTTCAAAAATCTCAAACTAAACTTTGACTGCGGGCCTGCAGTAGCCTCAGACCAGTGAAAGCAGTTGGATTATCAACCTCTTGAAAGGTTACACCCTAATATCCCTTCCTTTCTCCTCAAAAATGGAACCCAAAGGATTTAACAACAGTAAAAAAACAAATAAAAATTAAACAAAAAGAAAACGGACCAAAACACATCAATATGTATCAGTGCATCGCTAACAAGAAAAAACAGCCCCATTTAATCTGTAATCCAGTTTAACTGCCTAAGGCTTGATTGAATTAAAAGAAGGTATAAAACTTCCCCGGTCTCTTTGAGCAGAAGTGGTAGGGTTACCCATGATCTCCGCCCCCCTGCAAAAAAAAAACTGTGGCCAGACCTAAAATATTAGGTCTGCCATGCTCTGAGTAATCAATGCAAGTGAGCCCTGAATCAGCCTGGAAAGGTCCCCAACTGTCACCAAGGTACTTCTCTGCCCCCAGGAAGAACACATTCAAAACCGCTTCTTACATGAGCAAAGAGAAGGACCCTATATTGTAAAAAAGAGGGGTTTTTACAAGTTTAGGGCAATGATCTCATGGAGCATATGATGCACGTTGTATATTCACTTTCCCAAAGTCCTGATAACATTGTTGCTAGCTGTATCTTTCAGTTAACAATCAACAATGAACCCTGAATCACCCATGTTGCACTTGCTCAGCAGTGAGGTATAAGAGATATTGCTGCAAAAATAGAAGATCACTGGGAACTGATGCTGAGAACCCAGGCATTGACTTTGCCGAGTAGTGTCATCATAATTTTAAGTAGAACAAGGGACTGATAAGAGGAACAACCTTTAAAGCTGACTAGAATTATAGAAATGGAGGAACTTTAGTTAGGGAAAACAAGAAAGAGAATTTCGTTTGGCCCTTTAAGCAGATAATACCTTCCATGAATTGAACTGTCCATGGTGCTGAATCTCTAGCAGCCCTGCAGAGTAGACCAGGGTAGGTTGGTGAGGCACTATTCAGGGTCGTGAAACCACTTTCCCCTTACAGGACCACATGGGGAAGGGGGAGTCTAGCCTTCCCCAGGAGGACACTCCAGCACTTAAACCTGCCACTGAGAAAGGCCTTGCATGTGTAACTCTTGTGGGAACACCAGTTACGACACTCTACCCTCTCCTTTCATCTGCCATTTTAGAAATGAGCAGTAGGAGACTACTGTTACTGGATAAGAAACATCCCCAGCCCATGGGCCAGATACAGGCTATGGGATTTTCCCACCTTCTTCCCTTATCCCCTACTTTCTAATAAAAGGTTTGGTACAGACTGTGCTGTTAAACTACCTTGAAATTCCATCCTACAACAACCTGCTTCTGGAGCCATTGGGAAGAGGCATGAGGTTGACAAGGAAAGAAAATTTGCTAGATATTGTTGTTCCTGATCCTGGACATAGTTCCTTTAAAGACTTATAGTCCAAAGAGTCTGCTTGTCCTTTTGTCTGGGTTATCAACCAGATTATGCATTTTGAGGGTCTGGCCTGTGGTGTGTTTTTTGGGGTTTTTTTAAATGATCTGTAGTGTCTGATTTTCCAGCCTTAGATACATTCAAGTCTGACACACAACACACTGCAGATGGAGAAATAAGAGGTCCAGAGCAGTCCTTTCACTTTGACAGTCCTAGTGTGGGAGCAGAGCAAGGAGTTTAAAATAGCTACTGCATCACCAACCACTGGAAATCATCCAGGCAAGGGATGGAGGCTGAACACATGAAAGAAGCCTGGCTGTATATGTATGGTTGAACAGGATGGTCTGTCTTGTGAGGCTAGAGCACCTGACACAAGGCAACAGAAATGAAAAGGTGAACTGGGTGCTGTTAAGTTTAGATGTCCTTTTTCAAGACTCATTGACCCTTTCCGCACCAGGCAATTAGAACGGGGCAGCGCGTCCTCTCACAGAGGTCGTCTGCACCTTGGAGCAGACTAGAAGCAGACTATTTACCAGAGATCTGCAACTCAGTCCGCTGCAAAACAACCTCAAGTGGTCCTCCAGCATGTTTTCTAAAGACTGCAAAAAATGGGTCTTTATCTTTTTAGAATGCGCCATTGTGTTCCTGCTCCCTTGTGCAGATTCGCAGGCTTCACACCAATGCGAGCCTGCAATCTGCAGAGGGCGGGCTTTAGGCATGGTGAGCTTCAGTGGTTGGTCGGGACCCACGACCAATCGGAAGCCGCCATTTTGGAAGCTGGCAGGCACTGTTTTGGAAGCCGGAAGTCGCCATTTTGGAAGCCGGAAGGCGCCATTTTGGAAGTCGGAGCAGTGCAGATCTACAGACCTCACACTGCCCCAATTCACCCTGAACTAAGGAGGAGCCCTGAGGAAGGGCTTCAGGGACAGTCTGCATTGCTTCAGACCCCAGAAGAAGCGGCAGGTAATGGCACAGAGCGATTCCCTCACCTCATGCGGAAAGGGCCATTGAAAAGGGTTATCTCACAGAGGCTTAATTCAGACTGGATGTTAAACTGTGGCTTGTGTTTAGAACCCAGACTTTACTATGAGCTTCCAAACATCGAGGCACACCATAATTTGAAACTACTTTCCCACTTTCATTTTCCATCTGCTCATCACGCCATTTTCTTAGGATTTTACTAGAAGGTGATCCATCATCATCCATCTCCAGTGTGTGTTTTAAGATTAAAAAAGTAAGTGTGAGAGAGAGGGCAAGACTGAATGGTGTTGAAAGAATGAGGTTTAATATGGCACCACTCCACGCTATTCTCCTGATCTGAATCACCCTGCTCTGTTATCTGCCCCATATGCATCCATTTGGAAGGGAGAATAATTTCATATTGGAAAAGAGTGGACAAAAGGAGCATTCCCTTTTCTCCTCCTGATCCCAATCCGGGGTGTGGCTGCTACTTCAAACTTTTTCTGACTGCAATGTTCTCTAATAATTCTGTGTCACATCAATGATGGCTTCAGAACTTGGAAGAGCAGCCATAGCTATTTATTGTCAGTTCAGATTACACTAAACCATAGCTTGCAAACACATTTCATGTTTCTAATTCTTGTAGGCAGCTGTTTACATGTCATGGTTTGTCAGTTTCAATACCACACCTGAATACGGTTAGAACTTGTTAACCGTTCTTCATCTAAGTCACAGGTTTATTGCCATTTATCATGCTGCAATCACTTCTATATATATGCAACTAGAGAAATTAAAATGTAGTAACTTGGGCAGATTTCCAGAGGTCAGTAACTATGGGAACAAAACTAAGAATGAGCAATCAGATTTTAAAGCTGGTCGATGCTAACGATTTTGCCCCTCTTTAGCAGTAACTGACAATGGCACAGCAATATTCTTCTCAACATGGGTGAAAGACATGATGTGTTGTGCTACATTGTAGTTGTGGTTGTGTCTTCAAGTCAACTCCTATCATGGGGTTTTACTGAAAAGAGGAATCTGTTTCCTCTGAAGCTCAGGATAGTTTGATCAATGCATTTCCATGGTCTCTTGGAGTCCTGGTCCAACGCTCAAAACACTACATCATACTGTGTCCCCTGTTGTACTACATGCTCTCAAGCAGCCATTGTTTGCTAAAACATAGCATAGATGCCACTGTCCTGAAGAACTGGGAGAGAAACACAAAAATACAGATATAAATACAGCAAAATGAATCTGTATTGACATCCTGCTTCCAATAATGTAGCATTAAAAGGTAGCAAGTTCAGCTTACTTTGTCACTGTATTTGCTTTGAATAAACAGTGAGATATCACTATTGTTTCAACAACTGCGTTGGAAGAAAGCGTCATGCTGTTTGGAAACTTGTATACTCACATCCAGCTATTAGTCCCACTCAGATGGATTGTCTCATCTATTTTGTTTCCTGATTGCAGCTGAATCACAATGAGTAAGGGTTATTTAAGAAATGTGTAAAATCCCATAAGATATGGAGTTGCAAGTTTATCTTTTTGATAAGAAAAAAAAAAGGGAAAGCTAGACTTTGCTGTGAACATGTCAGAGGTAAGATATTCCCACAGAATGATTAGTGCAAGAGTCAAAAAGGAGGAAAAAGCCACTCTGGATTATAAATGCCGGGGGAGGGGGGCAAGATCAAGCCAATGTCTCCCCAGGGATCATTAACACTATTCATTGTTTCCATATGGGTGACATCCTGGCCACTTGAAACAAGCCAATGAGTTCTGTGGAGCATTTGTTTGAATTTTAAGCATGCTTTATACTGGAGAAAGTAGCAACGTCTCAAAACAGCTCCAAAAACAAGACCCTTCTTTCAGCAAATGTGGGACCTATTTTAGGAGAGGTGGCATGTAAATTAATTAAACATCTGAATGAATAATAAAATATAAAGTATAATAGGTAGTAACACAAATATCCCTATGTATGAATGCATTTTCAATGCTGCAACTTCAATAAGACTAACAGCTCTGTTAAGATATTCGTACTACAGTTGGCCCTCCATATTCACAAGAGTTAGAGGCACACGAAAGTGGAAAAATCATAAATATCTCTACACCCACTCAACCCGTGTGCAACATCAATGAAAATGTATGTCTGTGTCTGTGGGAAGGGAGTTGAGGCATGGTGGGGAAGGGGGCGCCAAGGATCCAAACCAGGGCCATTTCCACACTAGCCTGTTATAGCGCTATGATTCCATTTTCAACATCCTATGGAATCCTGGGGTCTGCAGTTTCGGGAGGGGCCAGCCTCATAGCACTATAACAGGCTAGTGCGGAAAAGGCCCAGGTTAGGAAAGGAGAGGGAAAAGGGATGGGGTGGCATGGTGGCCCTATATTCCCTTTCTCTCATCCATCTCTTTCCTTGGGTGCAGGGGAGGGCATCAGGAGAGGGTTTTGAGAAAACTGAGGCATGAGCGTGCACTGGTAAGGGATTTCTTTGATGGGCAACCTGAAAACACAGTCAGATGTGAACTGGTGCCACTGTCCTTAGCTGGCCAAGCAGCAGCTGATGGTGGAGGTGGAGGAGGAAGAGGACGATGACCACAACCACAACGATGACCAGAGGTGGTTTTTTAAAGGGCTACATGGCCTGATTGGAGCTTCCAGGAGGGAAGATTCCCCCAGGAAAGAAGCACTTGGGGTTGGGGGGCAGGATTGGACCTGCACTGGTTAGGCAGGGTGGGACCTGTACTGCAACACCCTCCCCCCAAAAAATCCAATATAATTATTTATGGCAAACTCATGAATAATGAAATCCATGAAAGTAAAGCCTGTGAATGTAGAGGGCTGGTTATATTACTAAAGTAACACACAAAATGCTCAGAGCAACAGCAGTGTCATGAGATTCATGAAGAAGCTGTGGTAGGAGACAATGAAACGTGCACCATTTTTCTTCACCACTAGGCCTCTAGTCAGTGAGGGGTCTGGTGCATTTTCATCAATTGAGCCCTGGTGCCATCAAAAACGATTTGGCTTGGTCTGTGTTTCCATGAAGAAGAACTTCTGGCATGAAATGAGTTGTACTCCACAATGGTTGGTGAAAACATATTAGCTGGGTTTCTCACAAACCTGATCAGAGGGGCTTTAAACTCAGTTAGGTAGCGGGGAGAGACAGTATTCAAGAGGGACACCAAGTCCTGGGAACAATAGCCTCAATGATACAGTGGAAACTGGGCCAGTAGTACAGGAACCCACCTGTAGGCAAAAAAAAAACACAGTGAAACAATTGGAGAGAAAGATCCATGGTCTTAGATCTCTTTACATTAATACACAGAGCATGAGAAATAGTCAAGATGAACCCAAACTTTTAACATAGGAAGCAAGTATGACTTCATAAGCATAACTGAAACCTGATAGGATGAGTTTCACTATTGGAATGAAGTAAAAAAGAATACAACTCATTCTAAAGAAACAGGGAAAGAGAAGGAGTAGCATTATATTTCACAGTTGTGTACAATTCTGAAGTGATCCATGACTTAAAGGTGGAAAACAAGTTGAGAACATATGGGTAAAAATCAAGGGGAGAGAAAAACACTGTGAGCATCTACTATATTCCTCCAAGCCACACTGAAGACTTGAATGATGCCTCCCTAAAACAGATGACCAAGATTCAAAAAGGAGAGCTATAGTAGTAATGGGAGTTTGCAACTGCTCTGATATTTGCTGAAATTCAAACTCTGCTGAGAAAGTAATGTTCAACAAATTCCTCACTTGACTTGCTGGAAATTTCCCTGCCCAGAAGGTACAGAAGACTTGATCTTAACCAATAGGGAAGAACTGGTCAAAGGAATAAAAATAGTGGCAACACTGGGTGGGACAAATCATGTCCTTTCAGGATTTCTTGTACAAAAGAAAGAGGAAAGCAGATGTAATTGGATACACACTCTGGACTTTAAGAAAGCTGATTTCAGCTTAAAGACATGCTTAAGACAAAGGAAGACAAGATACTGAAGGCAAAATTACGAACAATTCAAATGAGAAAGAAAAATGAGTGGTATCTAAAGAAATCAGAATGGATGTATAAAGTACTTTCAGATGAGACAAAGTTTAAAAAGAATATGGAAGGAGTGGAAGATCAGCAACGTGGAGTCTCAGTAAAAAGCCAGTACTCAGAAGAAGCTCAGGTTTGTTGGAGAGGTTAAAAATAATAAAGAAGATTTTTTTTTCCTGGCTATGTTCAGAGCAAGAGAAAGAGCATGGCTCTGAACATGGAAACAGGAGAACTGCTGCGTGGAGAAAATGGTGAAATGCTAACAAGGGACAGAGAACAGACATTTTGCCACATTCTTCTACCAAAAGGAAAACAGTGCTCTCAGCCTGCTAAAAATAGAACAAATGATGCCTTAAGGGGACTGCAACACAGAATACATAAAGAAGTGGTATACAAATACTTAGCTACCCTAAATGAATTCAAGTCTCGAAGGCCAGACACTCTGCATCCAAAGGTACTAAAGGAACTTGCAGACATAATAGCAGAGTCTCTACTAGTAATCTTTGAGAATTCATGGAGAACAGGAGTGGTTCCAGCACAATGAGTGAGGGTGAATGTTATCCACAACTGTGAAAAAGGAAAAGAAATGAAGTGAGCAACTACCACCCATTCAGCTTGATGATAACACCAGAAAGAGATCTAGAACATGTCGTGAAATGGTCAGTCTGTGAGTACTTGGAAAGCAATGCTGTGACTACTAAAACCAAGCATGGATTTCTCCAAAACAAGTTATGCCAGACAGTAACAAGCTTAGTAGATCAATGTAATGCTGTGGATGTAGCATATCTTGATTTCCATAAGGCTTTTAACATGATCTCCCATGATATTCTTACAGACAACTGAGCCAGACAATGCTGCTTGTGCGTGGGTTTGTAAGCAGTTGTTGATCAAACCCAAAGAGTGCTCTCCAATGGTTTCTCTTTATCCTATAGAACAATTACTAATGTAGTGCTTCAGGGTTCTTTCCTGGGTACTGTGTTGTTCAATTTTTTTTACAAATGACTTTGATGATAGAATGAGGGAATACTTATCAAACTTCCTGACAGTCAGAACTGTCCAGCAGTGGGATATGCTGCCTCAGAGTGTGGTGGAGTCTCCTTCTTTGGAGGTTTTTAAGCAGAGGCTGGATGGCCATCTGTCAGAAATGTTTGATGACAGGGGGTTAGACTGGATGGTCCCTGTGGTCTCTTCCAACTCTATGATTCTATTATTCTAATTTGCCAATAACACCAAATTAGGAGACGTAGCTAACAGCCCAGTCTAGTGTCATGGTTTGAACGTTGGACTATGACCCTGGAGACCAGCGTTCAGTTCCCCCACTCAGTTATGGAAACCCACTGGGTGACCTTGGCCATGCCACACACTCTCAGTCCCAGAAAAACCTGTGATAGGTTCACCTTAGGGTCATCAAAAATCAGAAAGGACTTGAAGACACACAACAACAGCTAATACCTCAGGGGATGGAATGAGAATTCAAAATGAACTTAACAGATTGGAGAGCTGGGCCAACATGAATTTCAATAGGTATAAATATTGGGTTCTGTATTTAGGCAAGAAAAATGAAATGTAGAAGTACAGAATGAAGGACATCTGGCTTGGTAGCAGTACCTCAGTTTAAATGGTACCTGAGAAACAACCTTAATTATACTACATACTCAGGGAAGGGCAAAGAGGAAAAAATGCTTTCTACTCTTGTTCCTGTCTCTTAGATTTTCTTTCCTGTTGACCAATGGAAGGAAATCTTTTAAATTAGTTGTTATATAAAGGTGTACTAAATAAATACAAATTAATTGTGAAAAGCAAGCAGACATCATTTTCGTATTTTACCGATAATAGGACTGATTTTTCTACTCAAAAATCCTGAGAAGCTGTTCTGCTGAGCTCTACATATTGAGAAAATCTGAAATCAGCCCTGATTATCAACCTAAGTGGCTGGCTAGCCAGCTAATTATAGTGTGCACAGCATTGTTCCTATTCCTCTAGAGCCATTTCCATTCTTTGTCATCAAAGTGCTCAAGAAAAGGAAGAAAAAATAACTACTACGATTGTGAATATACTGAGTGCTCTAAAGGAGTGAAGCATAAGAGGGTAAATATTTTTTTCAGATTGCAAGAGCTTCAATTTTCATTAAGTCAAAACACTGAAAAAGGTCATCTGGCAACTCTTGGTCCGGAAAAGGGCAAGGAGGTGCAAGACAGATCCAAGGAAAAGGAATCATCTGAATGAACTGCATGGGCCGATAATCACCTTTTAAACTATCCCAAGAGCACCAAAGAAAACACTCCAAAACTGGGGGTGTTCTTATTGACCCATTTTACTTATGTGGTTGAAAAATTTATATCCCATCTCAGGGGTGTAAATCCTTGACTATTTGATTGTCTGCAAGGACAAATAATTAAAGTAGTTTTCTCCCCCTTGTGCAACAACCCACACTTCAGGATGAAAAATACAAGGGAAAAATTGCACAACATTTTTCACAGGTCTCCTGTTGTTCCGATGAGGAATCCTGACTGCTGGGCAAACCCTTTTTCCAACCTGGGAATGAATAATTGTTAATATTCTTTCCATTCCTGTTCCACCTTTCCTCAGTAAGTCCAGTGTACTAACATAATTTAAAATAACTTACTTTATAAAATAATTTGACATTTTACTCATGAGTAGCAATACATTCCATGGGAAGTGTCTATGTTTCAAACTCAAATCTTGTTGGACAATATGCATGAGGCACTTGGAAAGAAACTTATGCTCATATGCCATCTTCTGGCCAGATGAAGATAACCTAGCCACACCTCTACACATCAGAAATATCTGTCTATGAGCATTAGTTCCCTGTCATAATCAATGTAAGAAACGAGATGTTTAAAAGCCGTTTATGAAATGCCAAATCAGATTTAAAGGGAACTGAAGATTTTACTCTTCAAGAAGACCGCAATGCTGTCAGGGTCTCACCATAGATCCTAGGTGATGGGGAATGGATTAGTAAATCCCCAGTTCTAATCTTACCTCTGCCATGGACTCACTGTGGTTAATTGAAACATACCACTCTCTCCCAGTTTTTGTTCCCCTTGTGTAATAATAATGTTGACCTATCTTACAAGGTTATTGTAAGAATTACAACAAAAAATGTCCATGAAGCACCTTGAACATTCAAAAGCATCATATAAAACCTAAATGTAATGTTTCTAAGACAAAAATACAGATGCTAAATCAAAGGTAAGGAATGTTTGTGGCCTGTCAGATGTTGGAGTGTAGTTCCCATGATCCTTCACCATGGCTAAGCCAGTCTGGACTGGTAGTGGTTGCAATCCAACAACATGTGGAGGACCACATTTCCCACTTCTTCAGTAAGTATTCCAGATGTCCCCTCTTCCCTGTGCATTACGTAAAGTCCTCCCTCCATATTTGCAGATTTGACCAATTTTGTGAATTTGATTATTTGCAAGGCATGTGCTTGCCTCTCCCCCATTTTCCTCCTCCCAACCCTTGCATTCCTCACCCCAGGCTTGCAAGGGTTGCGTTTAAAATGGAGGGGTTTTTTCCCTTTTGGGTGAGCAAAGCCCACCTCCCACTGCTGAGGGCATGGTCTCTCAGCCATGTGGTTGCACATTCTGTTGTGTATCGGCTGCTGATTGGTCAGGTGCTCCTTTCTCAAGATGGCCACTAGAAGTAATTAGAAGTCCAGGCACCCCTCTTTTCTGCCTGAGAGGAAAGTACCAGTAAGCCTTTTAGGTTGTCTCCCCTCTCCCCCAATACTGGACCAGAGGCAAAGGAATGGGAGGGGAGTCGCTCCAGAGAGGAATGGATCACAGGGGAGGGAGTTATTCACATTTTTCCACTTTTGTGAGGGTTCTGTGCCCCCCAACCCTTGTGAATGTTGAAGGACTACTGTATGGCATCAAAGCACAAAAGCAACAACCCATCATAAAACATCTTTACTCATCAGCTGAACATGGGGAGCATCTATTCAATCTCCTCCATGGCTTCTGTAGCAGGAGCTAGCCGAGAGCCACAGGCCCAGGGTGCTCCAAGTGTAGTCACTCCAAGGCTTGTTCCTACAGCAGCAGCAGTGTCATTCCAAATGCGAGGCACACTTGGTGGGTCTTCACTCTCACTGCCACCGGGACTAGGGACAGAGAGAGACCAGCTCAATGATGCCCATATGTTCAAGAAAACTGATTCCATAACAGAGGAGGTTGGCAGAGAGAGAGAGACGGAAAAGGCTCACTGTTACTGTTGCCTGGGTCTCAATTTCCTTTCACAGAAATGTAGTTAATAGATGTCTTCATTAAAACCAAGGGTCAGAATTCAACTGACTGCCTTCCTGCTGATCACTGGTGTGCTAACCAATGATTAGCACACTTCAGCGTGACAAAGGAAGGCCAAATTCTGTTCATCTAAGGCAGGGATGGGGAACCTCCTGCCTATGAACTAAATGCAGCTCTCGGGGTTCACCCTCTGGTCTACAAGTTGGATCTGCTGTTGTTTCTCAGTCAGTGACTGGAGAGAGAAGCAGGGATTTTAAAAGTGAGAAGCTCTTGCCCAGAACTGAGTGGGCAGCTGTTGCACTCAGGCTTGCTCCTGAGCAGACACGCTTATAACTGAGGGCCTTTCCACCCCGCTACTGTTATAGTGCTATTATTCCACTTTCAACACCCTGTGGAGTTCTGGGGTTTGTAGTTTGCTGAGGCCAAAGAGTTCTCTGGCTGAGAATTCTAAGTGCCCTTCCCTAAACTGCAAACCCCAGGATTCCATAGGCGGTTGAAAGTGGAATAATAGCACTATAACAGTATAATGTGGAAAGGCCCTGAGCAACATGTTCTTTGTTTGTTTAGTGGTAAAATGCCCAAACTGGTACAAATTACTAATTTACATCTGGCTGTGCCCACTTTGTTTTGGCCTGTGCCATTAGGGCTAATGGCTGGAATGATGTTCTGGAGACTCTTCCCATTCAGCCCCGGGTTGAAAACATTTCCCTCAACCCTGATGTAAAAATGAATGCACTCATTTAGAAGTAAATCTTTTAAGAATATTCATGCTGGGCCATGCTGTCCAGCATTACAGTCCCACAGTGACCGCCAAATGGCTAGGAAGGAGGATATCAGTGTAACAGCAAACTCCTGCTCATATTTGCAAGATCTGATCCTCAGAGGTATATAGGTATACACACAATCTGCACGACTAGTATCCAGTTCAAGCTTTGTCTCTCAAAGATTTCTCCAACCTCTTTTGAAAGCCATCCACATTGGTAGCCATCGCTATGTCTTGTGGCCATAAATGCCACGATTTAACTGTCCATTTTCTCCACATTATGTGCACTCTTATAAATTTCCTTTCCCCCCGCTTACTTGCCTTTCATTCTGAACTAGAGCTCTCACATACACACAAATAGTAGGAGACTAATTCTGCCTCCAGCCCTACAGTTTCATTTTTCAGATGCAACAACCAGATCCATGATAGTATTCCACACACAGATGCACCACCAATTTATATAAAGCTTTTTTTTGATACCAACAGTTTTAGCTTCAGTTTCTTCCTAATGATCCCCATCATGGAATTTTCCTCTTTTCACAGCTGTTCCATATGGGCAGAGATTTAAAACTAACTGGAAAGCTAACAAATCTACAACTAAATGGATGCACGTGTATGCAAAAACAAATACATCTGGTTTAAAAGTTCTATGGGTGTACAAAATCCAAGATAAGGTATAAAATTAGCATGCCATCTGTACATGAGGCAACATCGCCATCTGGTGCTCACACTCATTGTTTGCATGCAGGATAACTCATTCTGACACCTATAATGCACTTTTCTCAGATATACTTGGAGTTGTACATAATCTCCTGTTTAGGCATTGAATCCATGTAGGCTAAAACTAAACTATATTTTTAGCAAGTCTCTAGGAAAGGTACTTCCTCAAGTACTGTACATCATAGCACATCTTTCTCTTTGCCTATAAATCATGTATCTGGCATACTTTATTTGGTGACTGACAGTTAGGAGGTAAACATAAGATTAATTTGCAAATCTGATTCCTGAGGGATCTATCTCTAAGAAAAGCAACGGGAAGGGTGGGGGAAGAAAGCACGTTAATCATAAGGGATATGCATTTACCATAACATCTAGTTTGATTGCTAAATGTGCACAGCTTCCACAAGTTTCCTGTTTCTTTTATAGCTGCCCTCAGACCACAAACCTGGCCCTACACACTTCTCTGTGAGTGATCTTAGGATGGTGGTCAGAGATTTCAATCCAAGTATCAGTGTATGAGATCGCCAATCATTATATGCAACAGCAGGCTGCATGCAAGAATCTGTGGGACAGACAGCTGATACTGGATTGGGAGAGGCCAGAAGGTAACATGATTAGAAGTTGGCCCTCTGCACTAGCCTTGAGAGCTTTTAGATTCTGGGAACTGCAGCCTAAAAAAATAAATTTCCAAGCTCTGGAAAATAATACACATTAGCACATCTGAAATGCTTTTTAAAAATTATATCACACCCCAAAGATGTTTGTTTCTATCTAAAAATGGAACAATACACATTGCAAGTCAACGGTCACATGACACATGCTTGAGCTACCAATCTAAACTTATTTACTAGGGAATTAAAATGCTGTGTAACATAGTGGGATTTACTTCTAAGGAAATGTGCATAAGACTGCACTGTAAGACTCCCAAAATAATGTACAAGGGCCAGAGAGTTGTATTTTTACAATCCTGCTGTGTCCTAAGAAAAAATGGCTCATGAGAAAATAATGCAAAGGGATCTTGTAGCATTTCTAAGACTCTCATGTTTTCAGTTTCACATCCCATAGTGATTTATTATTAATATAGAAACAGCACAAGCATTTTAAAAAGTGGAAAGAGTAATCAGATAGGGTCTCTTTATTTATTAAATTCTTTGTACCAATGTATAGAGGTAATGCATACATTTTATAGGAAAAGTGACAACACTCAGAGTTCAACAGTTATACAAACAATTGGTGTAAAGAAGGGACGAGAATCAAGTGAGCTCCCAAGATGTTGCTGAACTGCAGTTCCCACCAGTCCTCACCATTGGCTACACTGGCTGAAGCTGCTGGGTTTAGCAACGAATTGACAGTGAGAGGACAGAATGATTCTCAATTCTGGTACAAACACTTAAAATTTCTTTTGCCATTTGGTTTGCTGCGTTGCCTCCACAAAAGTTGAATACCATCTGGCGAGGCCAGCAGCTTTTTTATTTTTATTTTCAAATGTGATGAGCCATCACCACATCTGTAGTTTAAAATTACTGCTCATTTCCAGATCTAAAAACAGCAAAATATACTTTGCTATCATTCACTTTTGAAACATAATATAGGTTTCTAGAAAGTAAACACTTATTTGTTCAAACACTTAGGACACTGCAAAAATAGAGAGATTTTGTGCCTCTCATTTACTGAATGTTCTGCCTGAGCAAACTCCTTAACGAGAAGATGGAATGTTCAAGTTCAGCATGTGACCAAAATAGCAAATGGAGCACAGAAAGCCCCTGGAATCAACTGTCACCTCACAAGGTCTAGGGAAATTGCTTAACAAGAGATTTCCCATCAAGAAAGGCTCACGGTTGCTTTTCCAGCACAATATCTTAAAAGGAATACTTACACATGAACTCTCCGAGTCTAACAATGGATACGTGCTAGGCTGGGGAAGCTGAAGATGAAATAGCAGTGACACAATTTTTTACAAAAATGTCTTTAGGGAAAAAATCAGCTTGGAAATAACAGGATTTGATTTTCTGCTTCATCACTTGCTAAAAAGTACTGCTTAAGACACAAGGAGACACTTTTGCTGCCAGGAACTGACTTGCATTGTCAGTGTCATCCACAAAATTTTACTGGTCTTGCCACGGGAATACAAGTCACCCACATCTACCAGACATATGATCTCTAATTGCATAGATGTATATAGATGGATTCTGTTGGTAAAATACACAGTATACTCGGGGGGGGGGCTTGACAACATGGCAACTTTCACCCTATATCAGAATTTCACTTAAACAAGAACACTAGAGCGGGGTGGGGGAGGAACAGCCACGTACAGGAAATACAGATCATTGTACTCAGTTGGTGAAGTGAGAACCATTTCATACACAAGAAGCAATGCTTTAAATGGGAAGTTTCTACCACCACCAGAGCACTCTTTGTATCCTCACTGCAGCAGTAAGATTATCCCCAACACCTAGACTAGCACCAAGCTTACAACAGAGTCCAAATGTCCCTGTCACAGACCATGTCCTGAGACAAGGCAAGTCTCTATGACATCATGCCACCTTCTGGGCAGTAGATATCTCATTCTTACTGCCTGCTGTGTCCCCAAAATGTGCCAGCTGTTTCTCTGAAAGAAGAAGTCACACCACTCCTGGCTTATCCCTCTGAAAATAACAGCCATTTCCAGCACAGGGAGAGCAGTGTTATGACAGAGCAGAATTGCACTGGGCTGTTTTCAGTTCATCTTCATCTTTCGCCATTTGAACTCTCTTTGGATAAGTTACGCTGGCAATGCGGAAGAATTCATCAGCAGCATCGAGGGCAATGAGGCGATCCTGCAGAAGAAGAAAAAGGCATAATATTGAAATGGTAAAAAGAAGCGCACACAGGAAGCTCCACTGAATGCTATCTGTGGACCTCATTAACAATAAGGATGTCAGGATGTATAGCTCTCGCCATGTGTATTGAGCCAATGTATTTAACCACTGTAGAAAAGTTACCAGGTATCCTTGTTAAGATGGGTTATAATAGTTACAAAGTATCAACTGCTAATTGATCATGGACACAATATATTTGTCTTAGGGGTTGCCTGGACTTGTTACAATATCTACTGCTATTGCTTTATTGCCTATTGCAACAAAGTATTCAGTGTGGGGAGAGAGTAGATATGGGTGAAAATTAAAGTGTAGCATGGAGAGGCTCAATGTTTTGAAAACCTGGTGTTGGCAACATAATGGGCAGGAAATATGCAAACACACCAAACCAGTCAAGGATGGGAGGAAGTAGGAAGCAACATGGGTCTGGGAACTATCAGGAAGGATTGATATATGGATTTACACCTTCACTAATCATTGCTTTGTGCACCTAAATCTGGAATTGTTATCAATAAAAGATGTAAACTGCATGTACACTTTAGTCTCAGCAACTTCTGTGGAAGTGTGCTGTATCATTCATGTCCATACAAATAAGCTACCTACCTCAGAGTAAATTTTGTAGAGTGTGGGTTATCCAGTGCATGACAAAGTCTCAAGACAGGTTTCACATACACATAGAGCTAGAAGGGACCACTCACTGCTTGTGTTTGTTCAGCACACTGCTGTGTCTCCATAAAAAAAGGAGACTGTAGAAATGGAACATCTACTGTTGCATGCAGCACAAAAATCAAGTATTTCTGTTTATGGCAAACAATGCCAGAATGATCAATCACAAGCAGGACTATATGCAGCTAGACAGGAACTACTAGAACCCACTTCAAGTCTTATTAAATGTGGACTAAGTAACCAATTACTAATTTAATTTATTAATCTAATTGAAGGAAACTAAACAACGACAGAACTATTACCAAATGCCATTCATGCTTTGTGTATATTTTGGTTTCTTTTACACTTAATTTTAGGAGCATTTTTCCTGAGGGTTTTCAGGAATGAAGATATGAAAGCAAACACAGAAAGCGGCAAGCAAAAACTTACCACCACAAAGAGGTATCTCTCTGAAAGCTCCCAGCTTGTTGGGAAAATAGTTGTCTCCTCAGACAGCTTCAAGAGGATCTCACGGGCTTTGCTCATATTTTGAGAATCACTAACAATGCTTCGCTTGGTCACAGATAACAGGGTGTCTGCTTCCTTCTGGAAACCTAAAGCAGAAGAATTGCAAGTCTCACTTTAGCAAAGTTCCATACTAGTGATGAAGGTCAGTTGCAGAAAACAGTGACGGCAAAGGAATAAAGGGAACCCAAATCAAGAACCCAAAAAAACCTAATAGGGCTGCTGACAGAAAGCAATGAGACAAAATATAAAGCAATGTGGAGAAGTGAAATATCTCAGGAACAAAAAACATGTGGAATGTACTTTTTTTTTTTTTGTAGATTATCCCCACTACCTGAATTCATGTAAAGCCACACCTTTTTATATCAAGTACTAGCCTATATACCCAGTATCACCCAAGATTTTATTTTCTCATAGGTAATACTTGTTAGAAAGATCTGAGATACTGTGTCTCTAATTCTCTGAACTGTCTTCTCCAATACCTGTAACTTTTCCCCATATTCCCCGATCCAATCTGTATTCAGAGTTATTAACATACAGAGGTTGGGTTCCTAAGGGAATATACTGTCCTCCTCCTTGCTGCTAGGCCTCATCTCCATAGCAACTGGCCTATTCAAAACAGACACAGTTCACTGAGGCCCAAGAGCTCTCTCGCTAAGAATTCTAAAAGCTCCTCCCTAAACTGCAAACCACTGGATTCCACAGAATCTTCTTAGGCAGCCAATCCTATGAGGTCTTTGCCTGACACAAACAAACTTTGACTTTTATATACAAGATAAGAAGAGAGCCTAAAGTAAAGGCAAGTCAAATGCCTACTAACTTTGCTTAAGGAAACCATATGGAGGACACAGGAGCTGTTTGAGACGGTTCAGAATTATAACTCAGGAACATCTATAAATATGGGCAACTCACTAGTCCTGTGTGTCAAATAACTTTTTACAAATAATTCAGTGGGCTTGTGAGCTCCACCACATGCTGAAGGCAGACTTCCCTTTACTTAAAAGGAAGTCTGCTTAATCTGTGTATGTTAATTTGTTGCTATCATTCTGGTTTTTATTGCCTATAAAATTTTATAAGCATTTTATTGTTTGAAATGCTTTTCAACTTCTCTAATTTAATGCTGTTAAAATGACAGCTCAACTGTTTTTTAATATTATGATTGACTACAGCAGTATTCTACTTTAAACTTTGTTATAAGCCACCTTGGGTTCCCATTTCAGAAGAAAGGTAAGATATAAATTATGTCTCACAATAAATTACAACAATATCATAAAATGGATTAAGTTTTTAAGGTACTACAGGACTGTGCTGTTTTTATAAGTACAGCAATTGTTCCTAATATATATGTTTTCTTTACAGACTTTGTAAAGAAATACAGCATATTTAAACCTAATGGAGAATATTACCTGCCCTTCTCCCACAACCCTGAAATACCCACTAGCAACCAGCAAATCAAATTGTTGTTGCCTCCAAGTTGCTTCCAATTTATGGCAACTCTAAGGCAGATCTATCACAGGGTTTTCTTGACAAGGTTCGTTCCGAGGGGGCTTGCCATAGCCCTCCTCTGAGGCTGAGAGAGTGAGACTTGCCCAAGGTCACCCAGTGGGTTTCCATGGCTGAGTGGGGATTCAAGCCCTGGTTTCCAGGATTGTAGTTCAACGCTTGAGCCACTAAACCATGCTCTCGCTCTCTTTTTTTTTTAACCATACACCCTGTAAACTAAAAACAGACTTACCCAAATCTTCCAAAATGCGTTTCCACCTGTTTCTCACTTCCCTTCGCATTTGCCTTAGTGTGTAGATGTCATAGTTTAGTTTTTGCCATTCCTGGAAAGAAAGAAACAGATTCCCATCTTTATTTCTTTTTTTGTCCTTAGCAATCCAGACAACTCGATCTATTTGGGTTCCTTTGCCTTCTAAACACTTCTGAGCAATACCTCTCCATTCACCAGCTCATCAGATGACATTGCAGTAGTTTTCCCCTCCCCTCACTACTCTCTTTAACACTTCCCCTATGGTGGAATGGGAACAGAAAAGGGCCTTGTAGCAATGGAAGAGGAGCACAGATATTAAGTCAGATGAGAGTTTTGATATTTCTGCCCACATGCACAAAAAAGGCAATCTTGAATGGCTGCTGACCAACTGAAAAGAAAACATAGCCTTTCTTTTGACCCCCACCAATCCAAAAAACATCCAAGGGACACTCCATTGTGGTGAAATGAATGGTGGCAAGGGGACATCTGTAATTCAGAGGGTTATGTTGTTTGCACCAAATACAGTGCCCTCCGCATCCACAAATCCAAGGTTGTGCAAAACATCATTCCCAATGGACACAGGAGGTACAGGCATGCACACATTGTGTGCATTGACTACAACGGGAAGTGAAATTCACATTTTTTGTTTTGCACAGGAGCCCCTGTGATAGAATCCCTGCACATATGAAGGCCACACTGTATGTATGTATGTGTTTGTTGATTTATTATTTATGTATTTAATTAATTGATCTGTATCTCACTTTTCTCACCTAAACCATGTGTGATTCAAAACATTCTTTTAAAACATTCTTTTAAAAAGTATTAAACCATTAATCCAATTAAAACTTTTAAGGCATTAATTTTAAAAAACCACACAGGACACATATTGCATAGGCAGGGCACCCATTTCACATCCTCCTATCCCAATCAGTCAAAGGCTGAAAGTCTTTGCCTGCAGGCAAAAAGAAAGCAGAAAGGGGGCCACCTTTCCATAGCCTAGGAGCAGCCACCGAGAAGGCTCTTTCCCATGTCTTCACCAAGCAAATTTGGGAGGGTGATGGGACAGAAACAAAACCTTTCCACAAAGAACATAAAACTCAGGCAAGCTCATATGGGAAGATGCAGACTTTTAGACTGTCTGGCCTAGCCATTGCAGGAGGCTCCAGTCACATGGCTGGGATAATTTTAAACAATCAAGTCCAGGCAAAGTCACTGGGGTACAAATCAGGATTAATAATGTATGCAGAAATGAAGGTGGGGTAATACCGACTAAGGAAGAGGAAGGTACATTCATAGACATTTTCTCTTCCCATTAATAAACTTGGGGAGCATAAAAGGGGACGAAAGGTTCATGCAACAAAAGCATGTCCCCAACACAGATCCAGTTCTCCTGCTCCACATTGCCCCTCACTTTCCACCAGGCACTTGACTTTCAGGCTGCAGAACTTCAAACAGCAAGCTTTTTGCAGTCTTAGCTACAATCTGGCAGCCATTTGAAAAATGTCGCTTCTTAAAAACCATGATATCATCACATAGCCAATCAGGTTTGCCATGTGAGCAACACCATAAGTGACCTTACTCTGAATTAGCTTAGTTTGTTCTTGCTGACGGGAGATATCACTTGGGAAAAAGTCTTACATGCAAAGGAAAAAGTGAGAATAAAGGATTAGTTAAATCAACCTGCACACACCAGCAGCAGAGATTCAAAAAGAGGAAGTTTCCTGAAAAACATTCAGTTAGAACCCATTTTTTTCATGCCAACAGTATCTCATCTTGAATTTTTGGTTCAATCTGAAATGAAACCTAAGCAAGAGACTATCACAGGGACTAAATTCATGTGAGCAATATGCACAGTGATGCCTAGAAACTAGATCTTTGTATGAACGAATACAGTCTCACCAGCAGTTTAACTCGTTGAATTTCAATTGTGCATAAATTTCTGTAATTTCACCACAAGGGGGCAAAATAAAACCACAAGGAAAACCACTGAGTGGAGTACTATCTGTGTAAATGTATCTTCAAGTCACCTTTCGACTTAGGATGATCCTGTGAATTTCATGGGGGTTTCTGAACCAAGGAATACTCAGAAGTGGTTTTTTGCCAATTCCTTTCTCTGAAATCTAGCCTAAAGCACTGATATTCTTTGGTGGTTTCCCATCCAAATCCTAACAGAGTTTATCCTTATTAGTTAGCTTCCAAGAACAGACAGGATCAGGTGCCTTTAGGATATTTTAGGCAAATAAAAAGAGATTGATGTATAGAAGAGAAAATGCAGGGGTAGCTGTGTTGTCAGTTAAACAAAACCCACATTGGTGGTACCTTTATTGGGCAAACCAGAAAAAGCTTACACTGGCTTTCCAAGCTCACTGGCTTTTCCATAGGCAATGATTGTCCAGACTTCATATAGGGGAACATATGGGAATGTTGAGGGTGTCACAGATTGCAGGTCTGCATAATATTTGTTCTGATGATTGGGCTCTGCCAACAGCCAATCACAAAAACAAAACAAAACTGCATGACTGTCTCGTGCCATACATCATTTGGGTACAGTTGGTTTCACTTCTTCAATCTTTCCTTTTTAGCTTAATGGTGCTATTTTGGATCCAGTGCAACAACTCAACCAAACAAAGAAGAACTTAAAAGTTGTCTATGTGTGCAAGAAAACAGGACTGTGATTCTGCACTGCAAGCACTAGAGTTTAACTACACCCTCCAAGGAGTCTTACACATGTCCAAGCTTTCTTTATATCAGGTACTTGGGTTTATATATATCAGAGGACTAATCAGCACTCTCCCTGGCAAATCGGCACAGTTGGAGGGTAAGTTAGACAGGATGACTACATGATAAAAAGCTTAATCTGGAAGCATCTAGAGTCGTGAAACACCTAAGGCCTGGTATGTTTCGCTGTAAAGGAAGTATTCCTGAACAAGAACTCATTCAAGTGCTTGCAGTTTTAACCCCATGCTGGGCAGATAGTGCAGGTCTCCATAGATATGTGGATACGTTAGAGGGCCACAGATCCCACAGAGCAGCAGATTTACAAGCACTCTATTTTCCTCTTATCTCCAGCAGCTTCTGAACCAGGCTAATCTGATTTGCATTCAGTCTACGCCAATTGTCTACAAGCAAGGAGGAACCCATTATTGATCCCATCACTTTTCCATGAAAACAAATATCCCCCAGTTAATCTAAATCCCTTTCAAAGCTCAGCAAGAGCTTTTCCTTTATGCTGCAGATATCTTTTATCAATGATTTGCAACATTCTTGCCACAATGCACCTTTTTCAGTGGTTTCAGACTGCCAACAATACTATGTAAAATTGACAGTGAGGAAAATCATGTTGCCCCAAGGGATGAAAGAGGGAGCGACTTCAGGAACCAAGCCATAGAAACCTCTGCTTCAGCAATGACAAGAGAAGGGGAAGAGAGATGGCCATTAAAATGGCTGCTTCATCAAGGCTGTGTGTGAAATTGCCATTGGACACAGGAAGAGAGGAAAACCACTAACGATCCTATCAAACTACGGTGGGAGCACGAACACATGCGGAGAGAGAGCATAAATGATACTCTCCAGAGAATGGGTGAATATGTCCATTTCACTTGTACCTTCCAGGAGGATAAGCTGCCAATCTAGAAGTTTCTTCAATGAGGGATAGGTTTGGGAAGTTGTAGCTCATGTATATATGTCATTGCAGCCAAAGCAGTCAACAGAATTGGGATCTCTTGCTGCTAACTGCCACCAAGCCAGTTTTAACTTATAGCAGCCCCATGAATGACAGGCGTTCCAAGAGCTCCCATCAGCAACAGCCCTATTCAGGACTTTCAAGTTCAGGCTCAGGACATCCTTCCTTCATTATGTCAACTCACTGACAAAAGAAAAACAACTTTCAGAACCAATTTCAAAACAAGTGGCCACTCTGGCTAGAAGGCTTCTGGGCATGGGTGGTTGTTGTTGTTGTGTGCCTCCAACTCATTTCTGACTCATGGCAACCCTAAGGCAAACCTATCACAGGGTTTCTTGGCAAGATTTGTTCAGAGTGATTTTTCCCCCTTGCCTTCCCTCTGGACCTGAGAAAGTGTGACTTGCCCAAGGTCACCCAGTGGGTTTCTATGGCTGAGCAGGGATCTGAAGTCTGGTCTCCAGAGCTGTAGTCCAAAATTCAAAACAATATACAGTGCAGGCTTTCTGGGAGCTACAGTCCAGAAAAAGAATTTCTCCAAACTTTGCTTATAAGAGAAAAATACGAAGGCAAATCCTGGTTTATTATCAGCTGTCCTCATCCTTCGAGACAGCATTTAACACAGAACTGACACACCCAGAAATTGCACCATAAAAACTGTTTCCCAGGGAGTTTATTACTATTACCACCAAAGATTCCAGATAGACTGTACAGAGTTCTCAGACAATTTCCTATCCCATCACTGTCAGAGACAGACCTGCTTTCCTTTGGCTACGTTGCTGTGCATTATGTTCCAACAAAGCATTCCCAGGGATCCAGCATCAACAATCTGAAAGAACTTTCTTTGCAGCACATTATATTGGAGAAGCATGCATGTGACAATACAAACAGATCAATCAGGAAACCAGTAGGGCAATTTGTTAATCAATGCTACTCAACCTACACCCACAAGACACTTTGAGCATGTTTTAGCACTTTTGGGCCCAGTGATTTTAGTGAAGTATGTTCTTTACTTTTCCCCACTGAGTTCAGTAATACTTAATACTGGCAGGCTTGTCCCTTTCATTTTTACCACCTCCGGCAGTGAGGTTAAGCTCCACTTCTGAAATGAGTAACCTGCAAAGTGAACTCTAGTTCTCAGAGCGGCATGGATCATGCCAAAAGCATTATAAAATCCAACAGCTTAACAAGAGGATTAGCTCTAAAAGCTTGAAATCACTTCAGACTGACTATTGAATTCTCCCCTCAACAATAAATACACAACTGGACACATCTCAGACACATTAATTGAACATTTGCCATAAATTATTCAGAATACCAAAGAACAAAAATGTGCCAGCCATATCATTTCAGGAGTACAATGATAAACATGCAGAGAACGTAAAGCAGAGGTGGGAAAGTGTGGCCTCAAAAGCAACTTTGGGGCTACCCAGCAAGGTTCCCCAAAATATTGCTAAATAGATCATGCTTTTTAAAAAAAATATACTGCAGAAGCATGAGGAAATCTTGCCGTATTTCCCTCCTCTTCACTATCTTCTAACCAGGAAGTTTAAAAGATTAAATAAAAATGTGGGACACATTGTTTTATTCTTTAATTAATGAATTAATATTCCCCTTTTTTCCCTATACAGGACCCAAGGCATTTCACAATACAGTGAAATCAAAATACAGTGAAAACAATAAATAATGTGAAAGTTAAAACAATTTTAACAACCAACCATATTAAAAGCATTAATTTAAAATGGTTTTGAAAAGTTAAAACACAGAACAGTCCTCCCTGGACATTTGTGGGTTCGACTGTCATGAATTTGATTGTTTGCAAAGCATGTGCTTGCTCCCCTCCATTTTCCTCCTCCTACCCCTTGCATTCCTCACTCCAGGCTTGCGTGTTTAAAAGGGATGTTTCTTCTTTTTGGGTGAGAAAAGCCCCCCACTCACTGCCAGAGGTGTGTCCTCTCTCCCATGTGGCTGCACTTTCTGTTGCGTAATGGCTGCTCATTGGTCAGGTGCTTTCTTTGCTTCTACCTCTCCCTTTTCAAGATGGTTGCTGGAAATAACTTGAAAAGGAAGAACTATGTTCTTCTCTCTCTGGGGAGAAAATACCACAGTAAGGCCTTTACTGTGTCTTTTTTCTCCCCTACCCCCAATGCTTGGGCCAGAAGTAAAGGAATGGGAGGGCAGCTCTGGAGGGGAATCATGGGGGTGGGAGTTATTTGTGATTTTTCCACTTTTGTGAGGGTTCCATGCCTCCAACCCTCACGAATGTAGAGGGGCTACTGTAATAATGAGAGAGAAAAATACAACACACTCCAATTAAAAGAACTTCTGCAACAGCCTGGTAACAACCAAAATCCTGGACAGACCACAAGGCCTTTGGCTGCTGGCAGGAAGAGAAGAGAGAAGTGACCATGTTAGCCTCCTACTGGGCAGCAGTGCTGATAATGCCAACCTCCTGGCAGCAGGTAAGCCAATTTACAGATGTTGTGCCCTAAGAATCCATGGTTCCTATTCAACCGCCTACTAAGAGACTGGAAGCTCCTAATGCCCTGTAACTCAGCAGTCTTTAGCTACTCTTCCTTTGCTATTTCTTTGCCCCACAACAGCAATTGTGCATTCAGTGGGAGAATGTCCCTGAACACTGAATGGTTCTTCCACTGGTTTCTGAACACTGCCATTTCTGATGTTGTATCTCTGTCCCTTTATTCGAATACATGGAAACGTAAGAGGGAGGGTGGTTATGTCTTCCCCAAATCATTATTAAATGATAGCCACAAGACTGCATAAGAGGCTAAGCAGAGGGGAAAACAACTGCCTGCACATGTTGTTGTCATGTGTCTTCAAGTTGTTTCTGACTTATGGCTAACCTATCACAGGGTTTTCTTGCCAAGATCTGTTCAGAGAGGGTTGCCTTTGCCTACTCTCTGAGAATGTCATTAGCCCAAGGTCACCCAGTTGATTTCCATGGCCAAGTGGGGATTCAAACCCTAATCTCTAATCTCCACAGTTGTAGTCCAACATTCAAACCACTACATCATGCTGGCCCTTGTCTACTACCATCCATTCTTTTGACATAGGTCAACTCCTCTTCTAGCAACAACCTTAAGATTTAAACACACATTATTTTAAAATAAGCAAACAAGACCTCAGCAAGCATGAAATACACTTCGAAAATAACTTCAGCATTTTTAAATCTGGATAGTTAGTATGCAGGCCATCAGTCACACTGTATGCCATATTTAATAACAGAAAAAGCTGTTGTCAAACTTGGAAGGCAAGCTACAGTATGGTAAACACATATTTAATAACAGAAAAAGCTGTTGTCAAACTTGGAAGGCAAGCTACAGTATGGTAAACACACCTCTTCAAATGGTGTATTAATGACTGGCCCAACAGTCTGCGTATCACCTTCTCCCTGGAGCCTGTCACAATCTTTTAGCAACCAAAATAGCATTCTCCTATGTATAAAAATTATGGAGAGAGGTGTTTTCAGAAGCTACTGTGGTTAAGCCTACTTTTGAACAGTTTGAACTTAGCATCTTTTGAAAACAGTTAACAGTTTAACAAATTCATTTGTCAAAGTTACTGTTTCAGAGTTTCAACTTGCCACATTATTATAAAAGAATTTACTAAAATGCATATTCAAAGTTGAGTTTTGTATCTATTTTTAATTAGGGTCTTCTGCTGAGATATTTTTATATGCACAGAGTATTGTCCCACACTCACCAACTGAACACAGCCCTAAGACCATCTGGTGCATGCTTCTATCATGCAAGGCATTCATCTGAATACCCCAAAGCAAATTAAAAGGAAAAAAAATAGGAGATAAGGAATTAACTGACTGGATGAAGCAATCCCTCAGGGGTATCATGTGCAATGAACATAAGCAGATAAGGCACTGCAGTTGCACAGAATGGAAAATACATCTACATTGCGTTTAGAGAAGTGCAGCATCCAACTTCCTAGAAAGACTATTTAGCTCCATTAAAACTTCATTTGGAATTTGGCTGATTTCCATTTCTGAAAACATGAAAACCAGCTGCTCCATCCACTACTCATTATTTGACTTGAATTTACTTAGAGCACCCTCTAACATTAATCTCTGGCATTGTCCATGTGAAGGCTGTTATACTTCTCTGTGCTCTCTTGTATGATGACTCAGAAACCTGGGTGTTTCACTCCAAGCAAAGAGACATATAAGAGTTACTGCTGGCCTTTGTGTTCCAAGAAACAGATATCAGCCAATGTTTCTGTATTCTATAATGCAATACTTCTCTATCCCATAGTGCAATGATAGGCATGCTCAGATACTTAAAATACCTACAAATGATTTCATTCAGCCTGCATGTTTCCATTTTGATATTGGAACAATTACTGATCCTCACTGGCAAAGCAGTCAGCAGTTTTAAAAAAATCTGTTTCTTCCCTCATCGCTTGCTTCTTAACACTAATCTGATAAAGATTTCTGAAGCTCTCAAAAACTAGTACACTGTTGTGGCATCTTTGTAATTCTTAAATTATAACCCAACTGTGGATTTTTTTCCCTCATGAACCAGCAGAGTCATCATTGCTGTCTCTTATATCAAATCAGGAGCTAGAACAGATTACCAAGAAGGTTCCTCCTTCCAACTTGGTGCATAAAATGCTGTGTCCAACAGAAGATGGCAGTCCACCTCAACACCAAGCCTGCAATTACTCTAATATGTACTCTGCAAAATTTGTAGAACTTGAGCTGAATAAATCCCATTTTGGACTTAATCAAGGAGAGGGCTTTCTGTCAAACATAAGCCAAATTAACACAAAAAAATTAATTGTGCCAAGACACAATACGTAAGTGTTCTCAAAACACTGTTTCCTCTCTCATTAGGAGGATGGTTTCTTTTGTGTTGCCAGATTGACATTCCATCTGAACAGCTTCATTATTCCAAATAACAGATTTGTTCTGCTCTCCTATGAGCTCGCATCCAATACAGTTCCCTCAATAATGAGGACACAGTTCTGGATTTATTTCAAGGACCATAAGCCAAGGGACTTGTTTTCTGGTCTGGTCTTTCCTTTTTCTGCAAAGTTATTATACAGTGTGTGAAAGCAGTACTCCACTCTTATCTACAGTGTTAACATCAAAGTGAGACTTTTACAGGTTGAAATAAAGAGCTAGTTTCTTCTACCAAGCCCTTGACTACTTTTGCTTAAATCAGAGATGAGGAACACAAGATTCCCTGGATGTTGTTGGACTGTAGTTACCATCATCCCTCACTACTGACTATGCTGGCTAGAACTGAAGAGGCTGCAGTTCAACAATAGCTGGGGGCCAAATGTCCTTTGCCCAAGATCACTCTTGGCTTGAAACATCTGAAAGTTATTTTCTGTGTCTAAATAAAGAAAAGGGGTTGGGGACTTGGACTTGAATTTTCAGAATAAAAGAAAGTAGATTTGGGCCATTTTGAAACAGGCAAGCAACCTTATTCACATATGTGCTATGTGCAAGAAAATGTCATTCAAAATATTTTAAATAAACACTCTTGAATTTTCTGCCTGTAGACTTCATTCTACAACTCTTGTGATGCTCCAAAGCCAGATGTATCTGGATTACAGAAACAAAGGATTTTTCCATCCAGTTATAATCATGACAAAACCATGATTCAATTGCTAGAGTCATGATAAAACCATAATTTCTAAGCCATGATCAACCAATTGTTCTCTGGAAGATCACCAAGGATTATAAACAGTTTTGCACCCTGAGCAATTGCTGTAGAAATCGGCTTGATTTCAAATACATTTTTAATTTAGATGTTCAAAAGTTGGCAGTTCCTTGATGGTAAAATGTCAACACTCAGAATTGAAGAAAGCCAATGGCCTGTTATGAAAACAATAAATTATTCACGCTGCTACATCCCCAAGGTATTAAAGCAATCAAGTTGAGAAGCCAACTCACACCTGAAAACTTGCATGGAGACAGAACAAAAAGAACACCTTTTAGAAGCATTTCAGAGCCAAAACCTAAGATTTAGGGTTATGTCATTGCATAGAGTAAGCATAAATCATAGTAACTTAGAGCATGTCATTAAAATACAAAGATGACTAAATCTAATAAATTAGATGATATTTTTCTGATTGGATTAAGTTTTCCAAACTCCAAATTATACAGAAAAAATAAACATTTCCCAACTCTTTTCTAACACTTTCGAAGCACTAATGTTAACACATGGGGCTTGTAGTCCAATGAAAGAAACTTTTCCAAGCAAAAATAATATTTTTCAGAATTTGCTTTTAATGGTGTGCTCCCGCTACTTGGTGGCCCTTACCAGCCACACTTCCTTTCTTGCCTGCCTTTAAAAAACAAAAAACAGTCAGGCTGTGGAACTCATAAATGATGGCAATGAAAGAATAAAAGAATAAGCCTATCTAGGGACTTCCATAGAGACTCACATTGACAAGGGCAGAGATTAATTTTAGATGGTGCTCTAAGTAAATTCAAGCCAAATAATGAGTAATAGATGGAGCAGCTAGCTTTCATGGTTTCAGAAATGGAAATCAGTCAAATTCCAAATGAAGTTTTAATGGAGCTAAACAGTCTTTCTAGGAATCGGGATGCAATACTTCTCTAAATGCAACGTAGAGGTATTTTCCAGTCGCGAATGACGAAGTTTCCTGAAGAAACTCTCTCAAGGGGTGATGTGGTGGTCGTGACTGAAGCTTGTTTGGGGCACTTGAAACCAGTGAAAAACTGTCTCCTTCGGACAAAAGACCCAATCCGGTTGAAACCCTCCATTCAAGTACTAAGGGAGCAGATACCTGGCCCCTAGGGGTCTGGAAGAATCAGAAGAGACCTTGGGATGTCATTGACCCTATCACTTCTAGTTGCTGCTTTTACAGCCAAACTTTGTTTACCCAATTTTCTTAACTTCCCAGGCTGAAGCTAAATTAATTTTGAAAGTTCCAAAGAGATGGGTTGCAAGAGCTCAAAGAGAAATGTCAGTAGATTAGCCTAGAGAAATGAGACTAGATCAGATGATTTTGCAAGAGATGACACGAATGAGACATGATTCTCTTGAGGGTTGATTTGAAAGTGCAAGTGACAGAGACAAGACTTTCCTTAGCTCAGGTAAATAAAGAGGTGAATCAAGAAATGAAAGAATGGAAATGATGGAGAAAAAGTTACAAAAACTGTCAGAAATGGTTGAGAATCCAACTGTACAACAAGAAAAGAAATCTGGATGTAATGGCTCCTGTTGTTACCCTGCTTGCTGGGGATTCCCAACGCCTGTCAAAATTGTCTCCTGTGGGGGAAATTAGCTCTGAGCAATGCTTTAGCCCCAATGTTTATAGGGGGGGAGTCAGGCTCAGTCAGAAATCACACACAAAGGTTCAATGAATGACTTTATTGAATAACAATAGTTTGCACTTAAGCACACCCACCCACACTCATTCAAGGGCTAATAGAAATAAAGAGTGAAAATAGAATAGGAAGCATACTGCACCTTCTCCTGAAGTCTTCTGATTAGAGAGAAAGAGATAGATCACCAGTTCAGTGAAGAGACACGCTGGGAGGCATCACAATATTGCATCGCCTTTCCTCTCCTGCCTGCCCTCCTGCCTGCCTAACTAGCCCAAAAACAGGGACTATTTGTAGGAAAAATTTACTTTGAAGGCAAATCCTCTCCTGGGGAAAATAAACAGGGCAGAAAGGAAAAACACATCCACATCTGGCATTTCTCTGACATCAGAAGATCATCTAAATAACAGGATCTTCCTCCGCTTTGAGGCTGTGGTGTGAGTTTCTGGAGATGGATTTGATAAGGTTTTATTGCTTCCAGTGCTCAGTCCTTCGGAAACACTTTTACTCCCTTCAAGTGGACTCCTTAAAAGGACCTTTTGTCCACCATGGGTTATCACAACATGAGGTCTCCTGTTGCTATGTGACTGGGGATTTTTACTGGCCTGATCTGGTTTTCTTCCGATCCTACGACCGTTTATTGCCTATGTGCACATACAAGTGACCTATCTGGTGGGTTAGATTAATTTTATATCAAAGTTGTAGGCCCTGGGACAGGGTTTGGCAAAGGGGTAACACTGTGGAAAGGACAAAGAGGTTGCACAATGAGGGCTACACCAGAGATGTGAAGTGAGAATGTCTACACAAGAGTTCATGCAGCTTTGGTTGACCTTGTGAAGATACAAAGGAATGATTCCATTTGTGAACTGGAATTGGACAAGGTCTCTTGGACTGGCTTTTTGATAAAGAAATTTAGCAAGGAACGGAACTGTGCATTGTGCATGAAGAAACATAAGAGTCCAAGTTCTACAACCATATTTCTCAACCAAATTATAGATTGATGGGAAGGACGTGCTAATCTTTAGAGATTCTCCAGTTGACTATTAAGAAAGAAGACAGGGACTAACTGAGAAGTTCTCATGGTTGAGATGGACAAGTTGATGATTCTAATTAAAGTTGGCTTTCCAAATGAGTTTAGGAATAATGAGAGAATTATAGTGCATTTAGGAGGGTTGGGTGAGGAATACAACTGTGGGATTTGGATAGTATGGTTAAACACTACTCTAGGATTCAAATAGCATGGCTAGAAACTTTATTTATCACATCACATTATTGTACCACTACATTTAATATAAGTACTGCATAAAGAAATGACATGAGATTGCTTACAGTAGCTTTAAAATAGTATGATTTGAATCATATGACTAGAAATGTTACTGTAGAATGTCATATTTACTATATAATACAAATTTATTACATTTAATACAAATAGAAGAGTAATTATAGCATAAGCACAAATCTAGAACTTCAAATAAGTACAGCAACCTCTCCGCATTTGCGAGGGTTCTGGGCAGAGAACCCTTGCAAAAGTGGAAAAAACGCAAATCCCCCCTCAACAATTCCCTTCTCGCTCCCCTCCAAAGTTTCTTCTCTCCTATTTCTTTTCCCTCTAGCCCCAGTGCTGGGGGAAGAGGAGAAAAAAGGCAACCTAAAAGGCTTAATGATACTTTCCCTCAGACCGAGAAGAGGGGAGATTTGGAGTTCCAATTACTTCTGGCAGCCATCCTGAGAAAGGAGTAGCCAATACACAGCAGAATGTACAGCCACAGGGCAGAGAGGCCACATCTTTGGCAGTGGGAGGGGGCTTTGCTCACCCAAAAGGAAAAAAAACATCCATTTTTAACACAAGTGTTACAAGTTTGGAGTGAGGAATGCAAAGAATGGGAGAAGGAAAAGTGGGGGAGGCAAGCATGTGCCTCACAAATAATCAAATTCATGAAAGTCAAGCCTGCAAATGTGCAGGGAGGACTGTATATTAAGTAATCGCAAACGACCATTCTTAGGAGAGCTGGAAGTCATGCATGGGACCTTTCTACCCTTTTGTGTTTATGTGACTATATTATTTAGATTGCTTGTTTGTTTACACAGCAGGTCTTTAGTTCCTTTTGTGTAATTTTCCCCCATATATGTTGTTTTATATTTTTCAAAACTGTTCTTAATAAAGACATAAATTTTAAAAAAAGAAAAAGAACAAGCCTATCCAGGCATGTCTACTGAGAAGCAAGCTCTATGGAGCTTAATGGAACTTACAACTTTAAAATGCTGAAATCTAACATATCCCAGCCATGGTTTCAAGGTTTCTTGGGGTACAAGACAGAACAGGAAGACTTAGAGAAGCACAGGAAGAAGGAAGGAAGAAGGAAGATAACTGTAGCTACAAGAAGTGTAGATGAGAAACAGAAATATGATGATGGCAAAGGAGGGAGAAGACAAATGTACCCAAGAAAACTGGGGAGGAGGGAAAAGGAGAAAGATGATGAGAGAGGGATGGGGACTAGGAAAGGAAGGAGAAAATGAGTACAGTGAAGACATGTGAGGAGAGGGAGAAATAGAAAGGAGAAGACATTTAGAACCATGCTATGAGAGAAAGACCAAGAGAGAGAGAGCACCAAGAGCTAGGGAGAAGATGATGGCAGGAGTTGTGGTACGGGTGAGAAAGAGGATGAGAGAAAAATTGAGAGAGAAAGAGAGAGAGAAGGGAAGACATATACTTAGGATTTTAAGGGGAGAGGAAAAAGATACAAAAGAGAAGTGAAACCAAAATCAAAACAGAAAGGAATCAATACCGCAAGCACTCCTGAAGAAAGACATTTTTGTGCAATCCACGTGAGCCTCAGAATTAACACTGTGGGTTCAACCATTTGTTATCACTTGATGTACAAAAGATGCTCAATACTGAAGGTGCAAAATATTTTTACTACAGAACAAAAGTTAACCAAAGAAAACCAAGACTTGTGTAAATATTCCCCCCATCACCACTTTGAGTCAATAAAGCCAAATGCTAAGAAGCTCCTATGAATGTGGCAAAGTGACCTGAGTTAACCTTCTTCAAGACCAGTCTGTCCACAGACTCTTAAGAGCTAACCTGTGTCTGAGCTATGCCATGTCAGACTGCAAGCAGGAATTCACAGGACTCAGGACTCCTAGCCACAAACTGTCATCTGCACACAGAAATCTAGTAAATCTCTATCTGTAATCTTATGTGGTATAGTTTAGAACAGAACACCATACTAAGACCTAGGCCTAGTTAAAGCTATTATTTGTAAGCTCAGTTTGTCAGAGGAACAAGGAGTTTATCAGCAAATTTATACAGGCATCCCTATACTTTTTGGATGCTTTCTTTATTTACAGCTGCATTTCTGTTTATCATAACCTATGCTTTTTTTTCTGTACCAAAGACCTGGAGGTAAAGCTTTGTCCACAAGTATAGCACTCTGACTTATAGGTATGAAGCTCCTCAGATGTCAGGGCCTGACTCCTCTCCCCAGGGCTCAAGACAATGGGAAGAATTTCAAGGTGAAACCCCTGCCTTGAATTTGTGTTTTTAACTGTGCACTGTTGATCCCCACTGCTGCAAGCTGCTTCAGAGTCACTGATGTATATACTCCAGATCTGCCTGGCTACTTCTTCCTCTCAATGTTTCTCAAACTATGTCTACATACAGCACTAGGTAGCAATGAATAGTCAGCATGAGGAATGAGATGCCTTAGTATTCACTGTGCCGGGAGTCACTGAATGAGGCTCTACAGAATTGCTTTAAGGTTTTTCCAATTCTATTGTTCACTTTCTCAGTCCTATTTCCACCCCTCTTACTCTAACCTAATGCAGTTGATCCATTTTAATTCAGGTTGTAACACAACAAAATGTGGAAAAATCAGAGGGAGCATAATACTTCTTCAAAGCACTTTGTTGTTCTGCGCCTTGAAGTTGTTTCTGACTGAAAGTGACCCTTAGATAGATCTACACCCACAGGGTTTTCTTGGCAAGATTTCTTCAGAGGGGTTTGCCACTACCTTCCTCTGAGGCTGAGAGAATGTGACTCGCCCAAAGGGCTTCCATGGTTGAACAGAGATTCAAACCCTGGTCTCCCAGAGTGGTAGTCCAAACTAGGCTGGCTCAAAAGACACCGTAGATGCCTATGTATGTCTAGAGACATACTAATTAATTATGTTACTAATGCAACGTTAATTGGGATTGAGTTTGCTTTAACCATTGTAAATACACATTAAAGTTTTTGCTTCCATAATTACAAATATATCTTAAAAACAAATCCACCACTGTTGTTCCTATATTCCAGTATGTGAAAGAGAAGAACCACAAGGGAATTTATTTGCTACCCAGAGATACCCACTCACATGCCATCACATTTGGAGTTTTAACTCCTAGCCCTATGGAGAAAGACTGTTAAAAACAAAAACAAAAACAAGATCATTGCAGAAAATGATAGAGAGGATGATTTCTCAGGGGCAAGTATCTGAAAGCAGGAACAGTTAGAACCTATACAAGACCCATCCCACTCAACAGTCTTCCAACCTATTCATCACTGCAAACCTTTGTAAGAAAAGCCATGTCAAGAAAAATCATGTCAAAACATCAAGAGTTTCAAACGTGATACTCTGCAACTTACATCCAGCAGAGAAACTATGGGCTGTTCTTGGCCCACACTCATCTGTTCATCCCTGAGGGACAAATCTTGAACAAGAACTTCATTCTCCTCTGAGGGTCCTCCATAGAAATAATTAATCTTTCACTTTCATTACTACAACAGAAGATAATGCAGACCCCTGACCTCTGAATTACTCTACATTATATTAGTTCTGGAATTTGTAGACCTAGAAATAGTTTTTTAAAAAATATAATATTTCCCTATTTAAATCTCTCATTGATTTCAAATGACTAGAACTATCTTCATCACATTTTTCATCCTAACAAAGGTGAAAATATTCAACTCTGTAACTAATAAGTAATTCAAGATTCTACTAGGAAGCCCTTGAAAGCCAAGGGACAAAGAAAAACATATTGCCTGCTGTAACTTCCGTCATAGCTAATGACAATGTGACTTTATCACCCTAAAACCCTGCTTTATTTATTAAAAGCCTTTTTAAAACCAGCTTTCATGCCAACAGGTACCAGGGTAGTATATAAAGGAGTGACAAAAGTAGAGTATGCCACAGATATAAATGACGAGCTGCGTGCATACAAGCTACCACTTGACAGCTAAAAGAAAAAAGAGAAAATCTGGCTGAGAAGAAGCTGACAGAATTGTTTCACTGTATGTTAACAAGATCAGCAGTGAGAAAGGTTTTTGGGGTCAGTTTCTTTCAGAGGAATGAACACAGGAGGCTTATTGTGTCTATGTGAAAGAGCATTTTAGAGGTTAACACAGATAAGGGAAATGGCAGGGGCCATATGGAGTGCCTGTAACTCAGAATCAAATGTAGCCCCTACAGAGTTCAACAACTTTGAGCAGTCAAAGCTCCCAACTCCAGATTCTGACACATGATGTTCTAAAATCCATTTCTTCCATCCACCACCTTTGACCTTGGAAAGACAACTGCCAGAAGATCTCACAGCATCCTGAAATAATAGACCATCATACTGTAAGTTTGAAAAGGTCCATGCCAGAATTAAGACAACCTTGTCCATTCATTCTAATTCATCTGTAGATCTGGCCCCATATAGCTTAACTGCAAGAAAATAACAGCACTCCACTATTCTTTGACTTTGTGTCAGAGTTCCATTCTTCCTAATCATGCTTTTGATTTCCTTTCCTATGTTAGCCTGTCCAAAGGCTAATACAGAGATGATAGCTTAACATCATTCGTATCACTACATTCCCCACCACAGCACTACCTTTCCATGGTGGTATGAAAGCATGCTTCTGTGAGGCAAGAAGCTATGCTGACGGCAGCATTGCTACCGGTAGGGTCTCTCCCATCAGACGGGCTTTTGCCGAGGAGCCAGACTGAATGTGCCAAACAGATATTAAATAGCAGCAGTAGTGAGAGTGGGTGACACTGGTGGAAAATTCCTCAGAGACAACAGTAGTGACACTTTAGTCAATTGCTGTTAATACTACACACGAGGCGGTAACAGTAAACCACTTCTGGATGTCTTTTACTATGAAAGCCCTATTATGAAACAATCCAAAACGAAACAAGAAATCATGCCAAATGAGATTCCCCGGTCAGAAAGCAATCAAAATACTACTGGGGAGGAACAGAGGACAAGTATGAGTAGCACTGTGGCTAATGATACAACTGGATTCAAGCTGAAAGGACATTCAGCTGCTGATATATTCAGATATGAAAAGAAAGTCTGAAACTACATAACACGTGTAACAGAAACATGGAATGTTAGAAGCACAAATCAGGGGCACAGACAGACATTGTAAAACAAGAAATGGAATATAAAAATATTGCAATACTTGGGGCAAGTGACCTAATGTGGAAAGGAATGAGACCGTTTTCTACTAGATAATTAATCAGGAAATAAAAATCTAAGAACAAACAGGCTAGCATTAATAGAGAAGAGAGATGTAGCAAAAAGAGTCAGGGGATATCACACAAAGTCTGATTGAATGATACCAATAAGACCCCTGGGAAATCCTATTAATATAATCATAATCCAAGTTTACGCTTTTATTACTGAAGCAGAAAAGGCAAAAATGGAGTTCTAAGCTGGAGTCCAGGGGGAATGTGACCACACACCAAAACAGGACATGTTGACAATCATAGGTGACTGGAACACAGAAGTAGGAAGCAGAGCAGACTCAAACACTATTGAAAATTCAAAAACAAAGGAGACTGAATTATAAAATTTTGTGAAGCCAACAGTTTATTCACTGCCAACACAAATTTCAGGCAACTAAAGAGACAACTGTATATTTGCACATCGCCTAACAGCTGCAAAAATCAAATAAACTACACAAGCAGAAGCAGAAGTTAGATAAGCAATATTTTCTCTGCAAAAACAAGATCAGGAACAGATATCTGCACCATGAACTGCTAATATAAAAAATTAGAGTAAAGCTAGAGAAGTAAGCTAAATCAGTCACTTTGTCAAAATGTAACCTAAAGAACATCCCTGTAGAATTTAGATTTGTACTATTAAGCTTAATAGTCTAGTCAAGAGAACTTTGGACAACAATATCAGGGACAACGTCAGGGAAGAATGCAAAAAGACACTATCTGCAGTCAAAAAGAAAGAAAAGCCTCACTAGATGACAGATGAAACTCTTCAAAGTTAAGAAGAGGGAAGAAAAAAAAACATTAAAAATAACAGAAATAGGGTCAGAATCCTGAATGCAACTATGTGTAGGGACATGCAACTTGTGTGCAGGAAAAAGAGAACTGCAGTAGGTCCCTGGTACCTGCTACAGTTTCACTTACCCGCAATCCACTCCAAGGCCATGGTTGCTGCCACCAGCCAGGGTACTTGCTCTGCATAACTGGACTGAAAGAGGCGCATGGTGAGGCACAGCTGGGCTTCCCATGACTCTCTTGGTTAAGGAAAGAGTTTCTCTCTCTCCCTGAAGGAGAGAGGTGCATAGCTAGCCTCACACCTCTCTCAGGCAAGAAAGGAGTCTCTCTCTATCCTCAGCAAAGAGGGGCACATAGCAAGGTGCAGCTGGACTTTCTGTGACTCTCACAGCTGAGGAAAGCATCTCCCTCCCTGGCTGAGAGAGCTGCAGGGATCCCCCTGTGCCTCTTGGCCAAAAAAAGAAACAAACATTCCTTCCTTGGCTGAGAGACACACGGGAAGCCCAGATCCATGCAACCACACACACTTCTCGGCCAAGGAAGAAGACAGACTCTTCCTCCTTGGCTGAAAGAGGAACAAGGCTCTGAGCAGCCAGGCCTCCCACCAGACTTGGCTCCCAGAGAGAAGGCTGCTCAAGTGTAAAGATATATAATTGAATACCAAAATCAAGATTGTACATGCCAGCATATTTCCAATTTCTGTGTATGGTTGTGAAAGCTGGATAGTGAAGAAAGCTGACAGGAAAAGAATCAATGGTGCTGTAAGAAAGTTCTACAGATACCATGGACCAATAAATGGGTCCTACAGTAAATCAAACCTAAACTTCACCTAGAAGGAAGACAACCAAACTGAGGCTACTGTATTTTGGCCATATCATGATCAATTACAAAAGATGACAATATTTGCAAAATTGGGTGGCAGTATGAAAGGGGGAAGTCTGCATCACAGGTGGACAGACTCAAACAAGGATGTCACAGCCTGAGTTTGCAGGACCTCAGCAGAGCTGTTGATGACAGAGCAGCACACAGGTCTGTCATTATTTAGACAGCTGTCGGACGTTGAAGCAGACTTGATGGCAATGAACAACAGCAATCACTACAGGTTTTTTTGGGTTGTTTTTGTTTGTTTGTTTGTTTGTTTTGCAGTATAGTAATGTTTCTGCAATGACAGACATTTGAGCCTCAACAATTCCACAGTATTCAGAATCAACTATGTTGCAGAACTGGCCAGAAGCAAAATTTTACTAGCCTTAACAGATAGCCTTAATATGATTTCTAACATTTCAAACCCACCCACTGAGAAGCATTCTAGGAGTGAAGCTAAAATGCTATCAGCTACCTTAACACATTTGGAGAACAGGAATGTAATGCAGCACTAAGAGGATTATGTCCAGTCACATGCCATTATTGTCCCTAATTAAAGCCTTTGCTATTCACACAAGGCTAAGTTCTCTTTATGGGGAAATGGGAAAAGCAGTTTTATTTTTCCTCAAATGGGAAAGCCAGGTCAAGTCTGTGTTTGCTTCACCTGTCCATTCTCCCATTCTTCTTTGAGCAGTTCAAACCATCCTTCTTCCTCTCCCTCTCTCTATCCCCTGGGACTTTTACTTTCCTAGATCATTCACTAATCTGGGAATATCTTAGTCTTACTCATTTACTATGAAAAAGGATTTATCTGGCAACTCTGACAGTATAATATGTGACAAGAGGGATTATGAAACCATTTCCGGAAACAGGAAAGGAGGTTTTGTAGCTTCTATTCCAGGAATCCTTTTGTAAACAACTTGTTGATTTGCTCTTTGACTTCATTGTTTTAGCTCAGCTATCTTTGGTTTCACCTTTGTTGATCTTTGTGGAACAAATTGCAACTTCTAGGCACTGATTCACAGCTACTGTACTAAATTATAATATTACACTAAATTGTATTGAGACTACTCTGACACATTCTTACAAAAGAATCAGACAAGCAGCTATCCAACAACATACCAGATATACAGGGTATAAGAAAGGTTCTGATCCTGTTCTTTAGGAGTTTTTAAAAGGCAATTATTACTTCCTGTTTAAAATAATATTTTGGTCCCTATTTCCATGGATAATACTGTCCCAATTCCATATACTCAGGTAGGCTGACACAGATTATCAAAGAAGTTTAGCCTGTACTTTCAAAATAAACATTTATGAGAAGAAACAAATAATAATACTTGGTGTATCTAAACAAGTCCATAGTTGAATGGAAACAGTTTAGAATAAATTTCTTTCAGAACCTTGAGAATTCTGTGATTGTGGTCCATCAATAAAATATATATGAATTGCCCAGCAATAGAACACATCGTTCTGCAGTGTCCTTTTATATGTGTAAAAGGACACTGTAGAATGGTAAGTTCCATAGCCAAGCCTGAAAATGATGAAAGGAAGGACTGCTATGGGAAGAGCCATTTTCTTCCCCACTCATTTAGCACAGAAAAGGAATGTCCCTTAACAGCCAGCCCTCAAACTTTTCACATGCCAGATGTTATGATGAGGAGCATTAAACCAAGAGTGCTTTACCAGTCAAACTATAGGTCCCTCTCAACTGAATTTTCCTCCCTAACCATGCCCCTCCAAATGATAGCATCAGAGTACCTTTTATGTATCATAGAAACATAGAACCATAGAGCTGGAAGAGACCACAGGAGCCATCCAGTCCAACCCCCTGCTATGCAGGAACACCCATCAAAGCATTCCCAACAGATGACCATCCAGCCCTACTTAAAAACCTCCAAAGAAGGAGACTCCATCACACTCCAAGGCAGCATATTCTACTACTGGACAGCTCTGACCATCAGGAAGTTCTTCCTGAGGTTCAAGTGGAATCTCCTTTCCTGCAGCTTGAATCCATTGCTCCTTGTCCTAGTTTCTGGAGTGGTAGAGAACAAGCCCAGTCCCGATTCAACATGACATCCCTTCAAATATTTAAACATGGCTATCATGTCGCCTATTAACCTTCTCTTCTGCAGACTAAACACACTCAGTTCCCTAAGCCATCCTTCATAGGGTATGGCTTCCAGACCCTTCTCCATTTTGGTCACCCTCCTCTGGACACGTTCTAGCTTGTCAACATCCTTCTTGAACTGAGGTGTCCAGAACTGGACAGTATTCCAAATGAGGCCTAACCAATGAAGAATAGAGTGGTATAATTACCTCCCTTAATCTAGACACCATACTCCTATTGATGCGACCAAGAATCACGTTGGCTTTCTTGGCTGCCACATTACATTGCTGACTCATGTTCACCTTGTGATCTACCAAGACTCCTAGATCCCTTTCACCTGTACCGCTATCCAGGAACGTGTCCCCCATCCTATATTTGTGCCTTCCATTTTTTCTGCCTAAGTGCAGGACCTTACATTTCTCTCTGTTGAAATTCATTTTGTTAGCTTCGGCCTTGCTCTCCAATCTGTCAAGGTCATTTTGAAATTTGATCCTGTCCTCTGATGTATTAGCAACCCCTCCCAATTTGGAATCATCTACAAATTTGATCAGCATGCCCTCTACTCCTTCATCCAAGTCACTGATGAAGATGTTGAATAGCACTGGGTCCAGGACAGAACCCTGTGGCACCCCACTAGTCACTTCTCTCCAGGATGAAAAGCAGCCATTGGTGATCACCCTTTGGGTTCGGTCAGTCAACCAATTACAAATCCAACTAACAGTAGCCCTGTCCAGCCCGCATTTTACTAGCTTCTTTGCAAGAATGTCATGGGGAACTTTGTCAAAGGCCTTACTTACTAAGGTCAAGATATGCTATGTCTACAGCATTCCCTTCATCTATCAAGCCTGTAACCCTATCATAAAAAGAGATAAGATTAGTCTGGCATGACTTATTTCTGAGAAATCTATGCTGGCTTTTAGTGATTACGGCATTGCTTTCTAAATAATTACAAACTGACTGTTTAATGATCTGCCCTAGAATCTTTCCTGGAATTGATGTCAGGCCGACCGGGAGACAATTATTAGGGTCCTCTTTTTTCCCTTTCTTGAACATGGGGATCACATTTGCCCTCCTCCAGCCTGCTGGGACTTCTCCTGTTCTCCAAGAGTTCTGAAACATTATTGCAAGTGGTTCAGAAATGACTTCTGCCAGCTCTTTTAATATCCTTGGATGTAATTCATCTGGCCCTGGGGACTTGAATTCATCTAGTTTAGCCCGATATTCCTGTACTACTCTAGTTATTCTTTGCTGCCATTTCCCTTGCTTCCTCACCTGCTCCCCACACCCCGGGTTGGGTACTTCTATCCTTTTGGGAGAAAACTAAGGCAAAGAAGGTGTAGAGTAGTTCTGCGTCCTCTCTTCCCCCCATTATTAATTGGTCACCTTCTCCACACAGTGATCCTATCATTTCCTTGTTTTTCCTTTTGCTGCGGACATATCTAAAAAAGCCCTTTTGATTGTTTTTGATGTCTCTGGTAAGCCTGAGTTCATTCTGTGCTTTAGCTTTTCTGACCTTCTCCCTACATCTCCTGGCTATTTGCTTGAATTCTTCTTTGGTGGTTTCACCATTTTTCCATTTCCTGTACATATTTCTTTTAACACTTAGCTCAGTTGAGAGTTCTTCAGTCAACCATTCTGGTTTCTTTAGACACCTCCCATTTTTCCTCTTTATTGGCACAGTTTTAAATTGTTCTTTCAGTATCTCACTTTTAAGAAACTCCCATCCGTCATGAACTCCTTTCTCTTTTAGTATTCTTGACCACGGGATTTCACTAAGTAACTCCCTAAGTTTAGAGAAATCAGCTTTCTTTAAGTTTAGGATGCATGTCTCGCTATACTTGGTTTCTCCTTCCCACTGAATGACAAACTCCAAAAGAGCATGGTCACTCCCTCCTAAGGATCCCACCACCCCCAATCAAGTGGGCCTAAATAAAAAAAAGGCCCATAAACTCTCAAGTTGTCAGAAACAGGCACAAAAGATGACAAATCCTACATGCATCTTAACTGGCTTTTAGGGATGATCTCTACTACCAGAACTAATCTGTGGGAGAATGGGCCTTACAGAGTCCAGATCTATGGGGTCTGGCAGTAGGAGTGTTTATTACTGACAACAATGGAATAGTGTGACTTATTTATCCTAACATTAGGAAATAAAGAGGCTCCTTTTGACTTAAGAACAAGAGGTGCAATTCAGACCACTGTGTTATAACAAAAGTAATTAAACTGTTTACACTGATTTTTTAAAACATAACACATATGAAAAATAAAGTTTGCCCTTCAGTATTAAGGGGAAAAAAATCTGACTGCAGATATAAACTCTCTTTACTTCAACATATCCCTCTTTTGACAAGAAAGCCTGACAAGAATAATTAAGTTTTGAGTTCACATAAAACTAGCTATCAACACATGTTAATGCCCTGATTAAAATGAGGTATAAAGGCAAATCTAAGAAAAAGTGTCAAAATAAGCTTCCTGATTATGTCATTCTATAGGAAAACAGAATATAAAAAAGCAATTGCCCTAGATTTGGATGTCATTAATCCAAATGCTGCTGTGAAGATGTTACTTCAGATGTTACTTCTGTCACAAAATACAGCTGGTTCTCTGGTTAGAGTGAAGGGTTTGGAAGCAAGAAGCTCAGACACAAATCCTTTTTCAGTCTTAAAGCTAATTGAGTGGTCTTACGTAAGTCATTATCTTCCAACCTCAGCTAAAGAAAACAGCACATCTGCAGTCCTGAAAGGAAAAAATGTTGTCAAGTTAGAGATCTGCTCCCTGGTAAGATGGCACGCTCCTTTCTTGCATTTATGCTGTATTTGTAAGTTTGCAAATGAAAGGGGGCTTAGTTTTAGTTTAACTGCAACTTTTTGGAACAGTGAAATATTTCTCAACTTCTCTACCAACAACCCACTTTTTTTACCCCACTGCACGCTCTGTAATTGTGGCAGTACCTGTGACACTCACTGGCCTTTGTGGCTGAGAGCTCCCTTTTTCCCCACTCCTCAGGCACATTAAGGTTGAAAAGCATTGTCCCCACTCCATCTGGCTTCAGGAGAATGATACTTCAACATCTAACGGGGGTAGGGGAGAGAATGTCAGCCACAGGAAGAGGCTGAAGATTTGTCCTGACTTTCCCCCATTTTTCTCCTCCTGAAAATCCCAGCTTTGCCACGTCAGCAAACTAAGTGTTGTTTTTTTAAAAAAAATCAATTATAACCCATCATTCACACAATTCATTCAATACCTAGTATGTCCTGAGCATTTCTCCAATGCCCTGGTTAAGTTACTTATTTTGGATCACAGTACCAGAATCCGCAGCTACCATGGACTTGCAGTCCAAAAGCTCTGCTTTACTGAGCATTAGTATCCACAACACTTACCTCAGAATCTTTGTCCAGCCTATCTCTAACCACAATGAGGTTGTACAGTATCCGGTCATCATCTGCTTCTGTGTGGGAGATGTCATGAGGTGCACTCCACAAGTTCTTCTCCTCATCCCATGCTTGGGTGGCTCCAAATGAAGCATACGGGTTGTTATTACTGCAGTGCAACAAAGAGGACAAAATTGAAAACATTTTAGTAATATGTAATAATGTGGAAATCCTATGAATTGAGAGCATCACTCACATTTTTAGAAGTCTGCTCTACACAAAGCAAAAAAAATTAGTTGAGAAGGCTTTCCTGGTTCCATAGTCAGCAGTGGACAGAGTGCAATTACAAAGCAGAAACTGGCCATGGGCAGAATCCCAATCTGCAGCAGACTACGGGGGAAACTACACAATTCAAAGGGAAAGTTAATATCTGATCAACTCAAGTGTGTACAATACAAAGCCCACCAATCTGAACTACCACATTCAAGCAACTATTTGCCAAATCAGGTAAATAAACCATCCTCTCCAAGCTGTTACTAGAAAATGGTATGAGAGAAGGAAGAGGTCACTTTTCCAATAGAGATGGGCAGCTGCTCTCTTGTCAGTGGGGCTGTGAATCTGCTTTGGTTTTGATCTGAATTTTCAAACGAGCTGTCCAGGACTCTGAACCACTAGGGATAGATTTCAGGACCCTGAACAGTTCCTTTCAAGGTCAGACCAAAACCCAGAGCAAATTCACTGTCCCAGTGACAACAGAGGCAGTCTCCACCATTTTTTCTTACAGTGTTTCACATTCCATCCCAACTGAGGGCTCCAGCACTGTGCTTCACTCAACACACACAAGCATATTTCCCCTCATTGCCTGACCTAGTTGGGCACAAAAAACTAGAACTGAGAAAGGGGGCACAGCACCATGTCCAATCCCTCTGCATATCTATCTGCTTCTGCATAATATTCCTCGTTTACGAAATCATTCAGATAAGATATTAAAGACAAAAACCCAGTTTACTTCAAGTCCTGACACCCTGAGCTCCATTTACCTCTCACTTTTTTTAAACAAAGACTCTAAAACAATGCAGGATTTTGTAACGCAAATATGAGAGAGAGCCAGCATGATGTAGTGGCTAGAGTGTTGGACTATCAGACTGGAGACAAGGGTTTGAACCCCTATTTGGCCATGGAAACCTACTAGGTGTCCTTGGGAAGTCACACTCTCTCAGCATCACAGGAAGACAATGGTGAACCCCTTGGAATAAATCTTGCCAAAAAAACCAATGACAGGTTCACTTTAGGGTCATCAGAAACAGCAACAACAATATGAAGATGACAACACTACATCAAGAACCAACAAGGTTTCTATAGGGGAAGCCAAAGACACAAAGAAAGGGTAATTACATTTCAAGGTTGCTTTTTTAGCCAAAGTGATGGAATGGACCTTCTACTAGGAAATACAGAAAGGATATAGCACTTTTCTGTTATTTTGATTTAGCTGCCCAAGCTTTTAAAAATTGTTCTGAGGTTGCAGGTACCTGAACATGGGCACAAGTGGAGCATACACTGTGGTAGAGAAAGCCTTGAGGCAGCAGGGGGAAAAAATCTCTTTTATTATTTTTTTTTCCCTGAAAGATAATAAAGAGTTGGTCAGGATAGATTTTAAGGAAATGCTCTTTGGCCTGCTGTCACATTGCTTATGTTCAGTTGGCTAGTTCGCCAAAAAGAAAAGACAAGCACATGAATAGAAAGAAAAAATCCTGCCAAAGCCAATTCATTGGCCACTGGTTCTGATCAACAGTAGTTGCCCCTTTTTATGCAGCCAGTCCCCTTTTGCACTCCCACATTGTGCTGTACATGCTCTTTATATACAGCTCATATACAGCCCAATCATCAGGAGCCAGGAGATAAAGGAGAACAAGATGAGCTAAGGCCAGCAAATAATGCTCATACGGAAAACTTTCTGACCATCCCTTATTTATTTTGCATCAACAATATACAAACTGCCAAACCTAGAAAAAAAGCACAGATTTTTAGTTGAATGATCATAAGATTTATTGTTTATGGCAACCCTCTCCTAGGGTTTTCTTGGTAAGATTTCTTCAGAAGAGATTTGTCATTGCCTTCCTCTAAGGCTGAGAGACTGCAACATGCCCAAGGCCACCCGGGG
>CAOLHI010004631.1:0-106550 GCA_948474755.1 Ctenosaura bakeri | reverse complement strand
TGTGGTCTCTAGAGCCTCTGAGAAGCTATTTTGCCAGGTTTTCAGCCCTAAAAGGTGATTTAGTCTGAAAGGGGAACTTTTTAACACCACAAGTTTTGAAACAACTGTGGGAGTCAAAAATCCTCCCACAGCTGCTATAGGGCACAAGGGGTTTGATCTGTTCAAAGAAAAGAGTTTTTTTAAAAAAAAAAATCCATGATGTGAGGGGAATGAATGTAGCCCATGGACCACATGTCACTCACTCTTGCTTTAGAAGAGAAGAGAGCAAAGGCCAATGCTGAGGTTGCATGTTACCTTCTGGGCTGTTTTTACAGCCCACAACCTCTCATACTGTAACTATTACTTTTATGACAATTTTTTCAAAATGAAAAGTGATCTGGCTACTTCTACAGTTATTTGGAGGAAGGCATCTCAGTATGTTGGGAGTTCATTTGGCCTCCAGATGACCCTATGGCTGAGTCTGATCCCCAGATTCCCTCCAGTTGCTTATCCATCTTTGGGACCTCCATAATGGCCCAGAAATTTGGCCAGGAAAGTGTTTGGTCTAAACCAGGTGAGGATAATTATTACCTCCTGGTATGGAAAGAATAGGAACACCAGAACTTGTAGATGTTGATAGTTTTCATTTATATCCTGTCTTTCTCTTCCTTTCTCAACATATTTAAAACAATACAAATTAAAAACAATACAAACATTTACAAAAGAATAAATATAAGATTTAAAAATTATTAAACAATTTATACATTTTAAATGCTGCACATTAAAAATATTACAATGTGTTAAAAGGTTATACAAACCTTAAAAACAGAGCCACATAGCATTGAAAGCCCAACCCTAGTCAGTTTGTAAAAACCTGATGGCACAAAAATGTTTTGACCTGCCAACAGAATTTGAGATGGGGCCATCCTGGCTTCTCTAGGGAAGGAGTTCCAAAGTATGGGAGCAGCCACCAAGTTAGCAAAACTCTGGGTCTCAGAAATGATTACTGGAAAGTGTAACCCAGGTCAGTCCACCTACCAGGATGCATCCAAACTATTTGTTCCTTTCTTTAACTCTCACAATAGCCCAAACCACATTCCAGAGCCTGGAATTCTGAGAGTTGTCATCTTAAAAAAAAAAGAAAAGAAATTTTTCCAAACTCTGCCCAAACTCTTAGTACTTTCCCTCTCCACCTTTCAGCCCATCATTGAACTAGATCAGTACCTGACAGTGGAGCCTCCTACCAGTCCTATCAAGGCAATTCTCCTGCCCTCCTATCCCACATATCCACAATTCCTCTGGCAGTCTCTATGGAAGAAGAAGACTAGATGAAGGAAACTTAAATTAAATGAAGGAACATTTTGTTGGAGGCCACATATATTATACCCAAACTGGAGGTACAAAAAGGTGAGGATGCCATCTTGCAGCTCAAACACTGGATATATTCCTTTCAAAATCCTGGTGGGACAAGAGAGAATACACCACTGTATATCCATTACTATCTTCCGCCTTCCCTCCCTCACTTACTATAGCATAGCTGAAGTTTTGTTCACCCCAGGTGAGCAACTTGAGTGAGCCTCAGAAAGAAGGTTGTCCAAGGTGACTTCAAAAGTTCATGGATCAAGTCATAAATGGACTCCTAGATCTTAGCTTCCAGGTATTCTCTATGTTCTGTGTCAAGTTTTCTCAAGGAAATGAGAACAGAAGAGAAAAGTTCAATTTCCCAATAATAACACTTTTGTATGTTCCATTGATGATTTTAATAACAGAGTTGTTTTTCTGAAACACCCTACCTACCCTCGGGCATTTCAGTCATTATCATTATTATTTAGATGTATTAAATATAATATTGCCGAAACTGAATGGGTGATAGTTTCTTTTACAGTATCAATTAAAGCAAAAAAACTCCCCTTTGCCCAGCTTAAATTATCTCCCAGCACAAAGGCCCTTTTTGACGCACTGAGGTTTATTGTGAAATGAAAGGCTATATACCTTTCCTATAGCTTTTGATGAGATATTCATTTTGAAACTTGGTGTCAGGAGATGTACGAGTGTTATCTGTAAATGTGAAATGTATGCAAGGTAGTCAGCCTCATGCTGAATTTCAATGAACTTTTTGGGTTTCAGCATCATGACGCTCTGTCAAATGTTAACAGAAATTAAAGGTAAAATTCATATGGAGCCTTCACAAATCACAGCCTTATCTGTCAGCATTTTATAATAACCTAACATCTATGATCTATCAGGATACTAAAGTGTAATTCTGAGCCCCAGAGGAAAAATCATGACATTCTCAGACCACCATAATAGCGATATATATTTCCATTGATTAGAATTGTCAAGCTTTCCTTTCAAACTTTGCTCATTAATTGCATTTCAAACAAGTTCCATTGTGAATTCTAGAAATAATAGACAGAAAAGGCACCTGGCCTGTTATAACTCTGAAATATTTTTCAATAACCAAGGTTCATGTTTATTTAACATTGCTTTCTTCTAGCATTTAGAAAAAGTTAACACTGATTTTAAATTTTTGATAAGGTAGCTTTCTTTACAAACACACACTGGGACAAAAAAAAGTCTCCATAAATTTCTTTTAACAGTACAAATGAAACAGTAAAACATATCGAGCATTCCATTCGCTATGTCAGTACTATTAAATTTCCTTTTAAAATGTCTGTGTCAGATAAACCTAGGCAATGTGCAGTAATTCAATTTTATATTCAATTACTAGTCTCCTTTAGTTTGAGAAAAGGAACAGAGTCTCCAGAAATGAGAATGGTCTAAGACATTATTTATTCCTCCTGGGCTACTGTGACTAGTGACCTAAGCACAAAGGCCTTGATCTTGTACAAGAACTTGCACTCACAAGTATGCTTCCTGACTTCAGGTTTGGATAAATAAATTTTCTCTTCAAATACCTTTTCAGCTCTTTGAAGAAATCAGAGTCTTCTTCAAGGTGGACAGTTGTGTTGTACCCTACCTGCCTTGTGAGGGCTTTACTAAAGGATGCAGTAAGGAATATGACCAAAGATTTCTATTTGAAAGTCACTTCACTTCCTTTACTTCACTTTGGTACAGACCTCTTTGGAACTTTACACATCACCAAAAAGTTGTCTATGTTCTCTTTTTTTTTCTGTGCCCATTGTCATTGCAAGATGTTTTTGTTGACATTAAGACTACTTTGTTCCTAGTCACTGTAATAATTTAAATGACAGGTTTTTAAAATGAACTAACTAGAATTAAGCTTTTATGTAATTATATAATGGTCACACTCTGCTTTTTGCAATACATTTCTGTCTCCTTACCATCTCTCTTATCCACTTATAAGTGTCCCTGCAATGTCTGGATAATTCTTGCTATATCAGCAAGGTGTCACACTGTCTCCTCATGGAGAACTGGTGGAATCCAATAAAGTTCTTCTAATGATGGCACTGATTCCATTAGGAGAATCAGTGCAAGTTTTTTTTTTTTCTGCCTCCATGCTCTTTTGCATGCTGTCATGATCTCCTCAGGAAGGTTGTATCCTGGAAGGCAAATTTGATAGGCAAGGGGAGTATGACGATAAGGCAAGGAAGAGAAAATTCCATTCTGCAAGTGGACAGTGTTGCAACTTTGGATTTGTGCAATGTTAAATTGTATTCAGTGTCATTAGTCTTTCCTAAGATAACAGAAAGATGGCAGATGACAACTGTGGCATCCTCTTTGTCAAACAGCCTTTCCAAATATGCCCATTTAGCACCCTCTCTTTTCTTTTTTCAAATAAGAAATATAAACTCATTTGTATATGTTGGGGAACAGGGATTTTTAATAATAAGTCTCCCAATCAGCAGAGTATTTTGTAATTTTGTAATTGGAACAAATTACCAGTCCCACTTTATCATCTTCACCCCAGACACTTAATCTAGCTCAAAATAAACACAAACAGTTTGGTTAAAAAATATGAAAAGTTTACTCACAAAATCTTGTGCACAGTCTACACAGGTTCAATTCTTGGAGGAAGGTAAGACAAAAATAAGAACTCACATGCTTACAGGAAAGCATGCTTGCCAAAGAATCAGAGAACACATGCTTGCAGGGAAGCCAAAGTACAAAAAGGGGAAAAGGAAGAGAACATGCAAGGAGAAGTGGGTGTTGACCAAACAACAGAAGTTTACTCTAGGCACTCTCCTCTATGCCTACAATAAACATGCAAACTAGCCAGCTAATTAAGCATGCAAAGGTTACCACTCCCAATGGTATAAAGGTCTTGGTGAGCCCATTCAAAACTGCCTTCACTGATCTACTACTCCATTTAATTATGTTATATTCTAGTTTACCTTAGTTATATCTTATTGTTGATAGATTTTACTACTGTAAGCCACAGCAGATTTTTAGGGAAGTTGATCTATCTTGGGCTGTGGAACTATGCGCTACTAAATGTAGTAACAGAGTCTTGTACAGACTGTCACAGCATCAAGTGACATTATTTTTTTCACAGCTCCTTGGGGCATCTGACTTGGTCATAGTGAAACATGCCTTAGTTATACCCTGAGTGGATTACTTAACATGCCGTATATAGGGCTGCCTTTGAAGCAAGTTCAGAAACCTCAGATGGTCCAAAAAGCTGCAACTAGATTGCTAACAGATGTTGTTCTGTGCAAACTCCATTGTTGCAGCACCTTCACTGGTTGCCAGTGTGTTTCCAGGCTCAGTTCAAAATGCTGGCTATGACCTAGGCCATTTCTGCATGAGACTGTTATAGTACTATTATTCTACTTTCAACATCCTATGGAATCCTGGGGTTTGGGGAGGGGCCTCAAAGGCTAACTGAAGGGCCATTATCTTGCCATATGAGCCTGGCTTAGGGGAGACACTTCTCTTTAAGCCAATGGCTTCACAGTCACATTTGGTGGGAATGCAGCAGAGGGCCTTCTATATGGCTGCTCCCAGACTTTGAAACTCCCTCACTAGGAAGATTAGGATGGTCTGTCTTTGCTGTCTTTTCAGCATCAGGTGAAGACCTCTCTATTCCAGCAAGCCTTTGGGTATGGGCAGTGAACAAGTGAAGGCTTTTGGGGGTGCTTCACTCTTTTAACTTTTGTTTTAAAGTAACTTTTTAAATAGTTTTAATTCTGTTATTAGTTTAATAATATTTTAATCTCAAGTTTTGTATGTTTTTAACTACATGTGTTTTTATTGTGGCTTTCTGCCTTTTGCAAGCTTCCTTGCGACTGGGGAAAAGATGATTTATAAATAAAGTGATGGGCAGATGGATGGTATGACACTGTATTTCCCCATCTTTCATTTTCCAACAACGATGGTAAGGGGATTCAAACAGTGAAGGCATTTCATTCCATTGTCACACTGTTCTTCTGTCATACTTGAACAAAGAACTGGATAGAGTTTAGGGAAATATATAGAGAAAGGCACAAGACAGCTTGCTAATAATTGAGATTTCCACCCTCTAAGCCCCAGCCCCTAACAGTTCAATCCAGCAATTTATGATCCTTACTAGAATGATTCTTCTTTCCTCATTAGACTACTATCACCTTCACCATGGATTTGCTGGCAACTGTCTTCAAGTATGGAAAGATGGATCAAACTAGACATGCAAATTAATCATATGCATGCATTTAACATGCACTCAGAAGATTAAGGGCAAAATTTAGTTGTAACTCTTGACTAAAGTAGATCTTTTAATTCAATGGAAACTAGGAAAGTTGACACTAACATCAGTGTTTTTAATCTAGCCAGGGCTAACAATCATGTGGGGGCCCACAGGAGTGAGTAATGTGAATTTAACCCTTCCAGCTGTCATGATCTCAAGGAAAATCTCTCCTAACTCAACATTTAGCATTTCTAATAGGAAGGCAGTGCCATATGTAATTTTATTTGTTGATGTTATTTCCCATCAACTCACCCTCAATTTGCTGTAACCCTATAAATCAGAGACTTCTAAGAACCCCACTCAGCAACAATCCTGCTCAGGTCGTACACACCATGAGCAGTGGCTTCCTTGATACAATCAACCCACCTATAATGCAGTCTTCCTCTTTTCCTCCTGCCACCTACTTTTTCCAGCATTATCATCTTTTTCAAAGAGTCATCTCATCTCGTGAGGTGTCAAAAATAGACTTTAAGACTCAAAATCTAATCCACAAAATGCAAGTCTTTATTAACAACAATCAATTAAACTGCAATCAAGTCTGATTTTTCACTCAATTAAATCTAACCAAAGCTGATTTTTAACATATTGCTATCTCTGTTGGAAGAACCGTGTGTGGAGTAGTGATTTGAGTTTTGGATTAGGATTCTGTAAGGCCAGGTATCAAATCCTTGCTTGGCCACAGAACCCAACAAGTCTCAGTTGAGAAAGCCATGGACCATGGACTTTGAAAGATCTTAACAGGGCTGTTAATAATAGGGTGCGTTGGAGATCTCTCATTCATTGGTGAGTCATAAATCAAAGCTGACTTGACATCAATTAACAACAAAATACAAATCTCAGGATTCCACAGGATGAAACCATGGCAGTTAAGGTGGAATCATGACACTGTAACGGTGTAATGTGAAAAGGCCCCAAATCTAGAGATCCCCTATGAGACAGATAGAAAGAATAAACACAGGGCAGTCTTTATTTAAAGACAAGTAATTATTTTCATTTGGTGAGAATAATGGCCCATAATTTCCATCCTGTGGGGGTAATCACCTTTGCTTTTTGGACAATGTCAGGAAATGTGCTTTTTCATAGATTAAAGAGAGTTTATTTTTACATGCAGTGATTATTTTGAGCCAGATGCATATGTGAAAATAAGCTTTGGGTGTAGTGCCTCAAATAAGTCACCAGTTCACTTCAAATAAATATAATCTCCATTCTCTAATATGACATTAGTTACATTTTGTTGTCACTACTTTTCTGCATCTGCAGTAATCAGGGAAGTGGGCATTCTGAAGCCTAGTAAATGAATGAGGTAAATTAGGGAACCTTCTTAAGCAAGCAAATTCTAACTCAAGAGACTAGGAGGGTATAAAGCAGTAGAAGCACTGTAGTTCTGCCCTTTTGCTTCTTTTGCTTTCAGTCCAGGATCACAATATTGACTGTTATCACACACATGTAAGCATACACAGGTGTGTGTGTGTATATATGTACCTCTCTATTGGACTGACTGATCATGAGAGTGTGGTCTATAAACCCTTGTCTGATGAGAAGAAAGGAGTGCACAGGTTTGGGTTCTGATGCAGAAAACAGTATGAATCACCTTGATTTTGAAGCTGCCTTTTAGTTTTGAATCTCAGTTTAGAAAGCTAATGCACATTAGCTGACTTAGTTATGTATGCGTAACTAAGTAACATTTCCTGGGCTGATCCAACCTTAGTCCACCTGATCAGCTAGCAGACAGATCAGGCACAGGAGGTCTGCTCAGCTGCTGATCAGGATGAAAGGAGGAGGATGTTTCCAACAACCTCCTGCCAGCAAGCAAGACAAGGGCTTGTGACAGCCTGCTTCTGATTGTCACAGCCTCACTCCCCAGAAGGAAAAGGGTCACAATTGTCATCCTTGCACCTGAACAGCAGTTGAATAGATGACCTGCACCAGATCCAACTGCTGGCTGTTAAAATTGCCTGGGGCGACATTTGCACAGTCTTAGAGTAAGACTACAGAGTCCTATAGAATACAAAGCAGTTATGAATCTGTAACTCTAGGTTACAAATCCATAACAACAATATTGAATGCCTGCCTTATCTTCATGCTTCCCATTGCCTATCAATGCAAATGATATAGATATAGATAGATATATAGATATACATACATATATATATATAGTGTCTCCCCCACTTTATCAAAGCTGGATGAAATATGTACATATAATTATGTCTTGAGAGTCTAGCTGCCAAATTGTACACAAATATTGATTCATCCTACACATTCTGAATTTGTGTGTGTGTGTGTGTGTGAGAGAGAGAGAGAGAGAGAGAGATCTAGGCTGAATTGATAAAGTCTGCATGGGGCAATTCCCATTCTGAGGTGAATCTATACCCATAACTCTGCCAAACTTGAACCTTCTAAGTTAAATAAGGTCATTTCAGCACCACACTGTTATAGTGCTATTATTCCACTTTCAACATCCTGTGGCATCCTTGGGGTTTATAGTTTACTGTGGCCAAAGAGCTCTCTGGCTGAGAATTCTAAATGCCCATCCCCAAACTGCAAGCCCCAGGATTCCATAGAATGTTGAAATAGCACTATAACAGTGTAGTGCAGAAAACGCCTAAGAATAGAAACACTGAATTATAATTATTATTGTTTGCAAAAGCATCCTTTATAGTTTAGAATGGCTGTGTTTAACCCTCCTGCACAATTTGTTTTAGAGATCGTTGTTCTGGAAATAGCATACAGAGTAGATGTGACCTTACTTAAGAGATCTGAAAAAATTTAAAAAGAGAAGTGCAAAGTTTGGAGAAGAAGAGGAGTGTTCAAATTTTCAGGTCATGTGATTTTGTTTTCCCATACCATCACTGTAAAGATTTGGAAAGAAATGGCCCAGAAATGCTCACAGAAGAAATGTGCAAAATTTATGGAAGGAGTTACAATAAATGAAAAACAGCTGAAGACTTCATGTATTTTCTTCTTCGTTGACATCAAAGTCAGAGGACGTATTTTACATGCAAGCCCTGTGCTACAGTCTTTTGCATCCCACAGACTCCACCCAAACAGTTCTAGGATTATTACTTTTTCTCTTTCTTTCTTTCTTTCTTTCTTCCTTTTTTCTTGTTTTTTTGGGGGGGCAGGGGAAAGAACACCATGGGAAACCCCCACTAAATCTTTCATGTACTGCATCCCTCCCTGAAATCTGGGAGACTCCAGATCACTAGTAAAACCATTCAATTTGATTAAAAGCTAGGCCTATCTGTCATACAACTACATTCCCTCCAATTTCTGAACTGAAATCCTTCCTTCAGTTGCCCCATATAAATACCTCTTTTTTCAAATAAGTACCAAACAATATATATTATGATATATAATATTTCCAGAGAGGGTGGTATGAGGATATAAATACTGTATTTGCTGGTGTACAATACTCACTCCTCCCACCCCAGCACAGCACAGGAAAGAGGCCAGCTGTACTGCAGAAGGCAGGCATGCGTCACTCACACTCTCTTCCACAGGAAACCGGCCGGGTGTGGAAAGGAGCATTTCTGTCATATTCCCATCCTGGCAAAGGCTCTACCAGGATTATGACAGGATGGTGGTTGGAACCAGTAAGGTGCAGAAATGGCCTATGTCTTTGTTGCCCTCCATATCATGTTGCCAACCAGCCTTTATAACCCTTCAGTTTCAGAACTGTTTTATTTTGGAGGAGACCTGCATCAATTCAGATATCTCTTACCCTTCTGAAGCAGCCCAGTTCAGTTTGGATTCCAGATTTGCCTGGATCACACACACACACACACACATACATACGGGGGGGGGAATTAGCATTGATCTATTGATAAATTATGAATCATATCTCCTTCTCTCCTCTTCCCTCTTTGCTCTTGGTATCTTACTTATATGAAGTATCTGAGAAGAAAATATTCATATCTCTATCTTTGTATCTAGTCTGCCCCTTTCTTCCAATGTAGGACTTTAGAGCTGTCAGTAAATGGAGGCCCTTCCATTGTGGATCCAACCCTCTGAGATTTTGTCATTGTGGAGAGATTCTGGTTGATATATGTAAGAATATAAGTCTTCAGTCTAACAGAGAACGACTTAAACATTAGGGACCAAACTCTGCAGTGATTTTTCAGAACTTACATTGTGATCCTACTGACTCTGAAATTAGTTGTGCTTTGTTCACCATCCTCACTCACAAGGATGTGGAAACAGGACTGCAGCTTTGTAGTACATATGTGTATATCTTTACACAGCTGGTCTTTTGTATTAAATAGCTTCCTTGGGGCCTTTCCACACTACACTGTTATAGTGCTATTATTCCACTTTCAACATCCTGTGGAATCCTGGGGTTTGCAGTTTAGGGAGGGGCATTTGAACTCTCAGCCAGAGAGCTCTTTAGCCTCAGTAAAGTACAAACTCCAGAATTCCACAGGATGTTGAAAGTGGACTAATAGCACTATAACAGTGTAATACAGAAATTCCCTTGGTGTCTATGATTATGCTGGAGAATAATCCAGTAGACAATATATTTAGTCCCTAAACTGCTGTCCTGACAGCATGGCAAATTCCAGTTTTAAGATGACTCCATCTGGAAACATTCACTAAAGATGTGAATCAGTTTTCTGGGAGACAGGGTAATACAGAGAATAAAAATTGAACTATTTGTGTCCAAATTAGAAATTGACTGTGTTTCTCCTGCAACCTTTCTAAAGATGGGTCTTTTCAAATTGCCTTTTCAAATTAGTCTATGAGAATTTATAGATTGATTTAATTTCCTGGTTCATTCAAAACATTGTACTGTAATGATGAAGGTTGCAATGAGCCTGAAGAACAGAACAATACATAGGAACAGAAAAGATAAATATGGATTTGATTGGCATCAAACAGCCTTTGAAATTTGTTTGCAAGTTGCTGTCCTTGCTTTTGGTGAAGTGCTTAATGGGCTCGCCAAAGCCCAAAGGGAAAATAAATGAGGGGAGAAGAAAGCATTTTATATTTACAGCAAATGACAAGAAACACAAAAGGTTAGATCAGAATAAGAGAAAATTGATTTTACAGATCAAGTCCAACTAGCAGATACATAATGAGGGCCAATAAAGGGGAGCATGGAGAGAAGATTAAAAACAAAGCCAAACAAAGAGATATGTCCGTGTTTTTGAACAAGAGATAAAGTGTTTCTTCACACAGCAAAGGACTCTTTTTATATGATACACAAGATTATCTCTTTGGTTCAGAGGAAGCAGTTGTAAATTTAATTTTTATTTTTAAAAAATATTTTTCTGAAAAACTTCCTGATTACTGCCTCTAGTGAGCCTAACTAGGGAAAAAAGTGTTTCCTTGTGGACACAGATGTCAAACAAACACCACATAGGGAACTTGATTTACCTGTTTCTGAACTTCAGAAATGTGAATGACTGGATCCCTTTTAGGAAACATATATGGGGTAGCCGAAATACCAAAAAATCCAAAAGCCACAAAGCAGTGGTAACTTTACTAGACCAACCAAAATGCACACAATACATAAAGCAAGCTTTCTAATCTTCAGTGGCTACTTCATCGGGCAAAGATGTTAAAAATCCTACAAGAAATTAAAAGTAACAGTGTTAGAGTCACAGGTCTACATTTTGCCTTAGGTGCTACTTTTGTCACCTGTAAAATTGTCTGGTGGGATCTCAATTTGGGAAGAGGTTATTCCCCTTCTTGACCATGAGAGGACCAGGGACAAAGGGCAATAAAACACCGGCAATAAAACCTCAAATCTGTTAGCAGCAACAAAGTAACATATTGAGAATTGTGCATTTTAGCTGGCCCAATAGAGGTATTTTGTGCATGATCATTGGCCCAATAAAGATATCACGTTTTTTAGATTTTGGATCCCTTTTGTAACTCTGATTCATTAGCAGCAATGCATATAATTAGATTTTGCAAGCAAACGTCATCACAATTTTTATATCATTTCTCACAATTTATGTTTTAAGACAATGGTGAGAAAAAGTTCAAAGACGTGTGGAAACATAACCAGTGAATTGGTTAGTCTGTATTTCTCTGCATAAATTCCCAAGACATACAGATGCATAATCAGCTGAACAGGTACCTGGGGCATTCAGTATTCTTGGATCACCAGTTGCTAATTTTCCTTTTCTCAAGTATTTCAGATTTTTTTCTCTCACCTGCATCTTTCTGTAAAAGTCACATGGGAAGTAATCCCACAGAGAGTTTGATAAAAGCATGCATTATCCTTCCCTTTGCAAGAAGGACACTTAAGACCTCTTTTTCTGCACTCCTTTCAGAAGATATGAGCACAAAGCTGTGAACAATAACTTGAAAATGTAATGTAGTAAGGGTTACTCATTCATCCACTTCTAAGAAAAGGTGGAAAACTTTCAGAACTACGCCAACAAAGCAACTTCTCTTAGTACAATGGAGCTTATTGACGATGGACACATTTGTGCATGGCCTCATTTTCCACATAGTCTGGGTGCTGGCTGCTAGCTGACTGTGATTTAGGATAATTAGCAAGTGAATTGAAATATAGCACTATTCCATGTAACCCTCTGCTTGTGCTGAGATTGGGACTAATTTACAATACTATCTTATGTATCTCTACTCAGAAACATGCCCCACTGGGATAAATGGGGTTTATTGCAAAGTAAGAATGTATAGGACTGCAGTTTCAGCTACATTATTGTCTGTTTCTCTCTCTGTAGACATCAGAGCTTAGAAAAAGTATTTTTGGACTATAGCTCCCAGAATCCCTCAGCTAGCATTTGCAAGCATGAGAGGCCAGGTTCTTAACCCAAGGAGCATACAAACTAACATTCAATGCAGGAGAAACAACTTAAGTAGGAGAAGGGAAGTGGAGATTAACAAAGACATGATACATTTCACAGGACTAAAATTTCCCAGAAGTGGGACTTAAAGTGATTTACAAAAATTAAAACAGGTACAAATAAAAATGCTCAGAAATAATTAAATGGTATATAGAATTAAAAACAATTTTAAAATATATTCATTAGAAAGGCAAGAAATAAAAGTACAGGATATTAGTAAAAGCCCTTTCCTTGTGAAGTTAGTTCTCTGAAGCCCATCAGAACAAAAACATTTTTACCAGGGGCCTTCACACTTCACCATTACAACACTATGGCCCTTTCCACAGGACGCTGTCATCCTGCCATGGGGATGGGAGAACAACAGAACCACAACAACAGTTACACATGATGTCATCACGGTCCTGTCTTTCTCTCATCCCTAGATGGTGCAATCACAGAGTAAATCATTTTACAGATTTTCCCCATCAATGACCCATGATCACACCACTAGACTCACCTGGTCTGTGGAGGGTCCGGAAACACAATGGCTGTGCTTCCTGCCCAGCACAGCCTGGGAAAGTACCTGGCTATGCTGCGGAAGAAAGAGGCAGGGCCATCGTGCTTCCTTCATTCTGGAGGCAGCCGGTGCAGAGTGTCATGCTCTTCTCCCAGCAGAGCTGCTGCTGGGATCCCCACAGGAGGACATCAGAAGAAGGTAGGGTGCAGAAAGGGCTATGATTCCATTTTAATGCCATGGTGCCATACTATGGAATCCTGGGATTTGCAGTTTAGGGAGGGGTGTTTAGAATTCTCAGCCAATGATCTCTAGTGCGTCACCAAACTATAAACCCCAGGATTCCATATGATTCAGCCACTGCAGTTATAGCTGAATTACTGTGCTATAACTATGTTGTGTGAAAGGATCCCTGGTGGTAGAAATACAAGAAGAAGGGAGCCAGCAACCCTAGGAAAGATTCCAAGGCCTGGAAGCAGAAATGGCTTTTCCTGGCTTCCCACAAAACATGTCTGTGAGAGCTTTTCCTGAAGGCATCATAGCCTGGGCAGGCTCATATGGGGAGATGTAGTCCTTCAAACACCCTGGACCTAAGTTGTGTAGAATTGTATAGATTGTAACCAGCACTTTAAATTATTCCTAGAAATATGCTGGCAGCCAGTGAAGCTCTTGTAACAAAGGAATTGAGGGCTATCTGTAATTAGTCGTGGCCCACAGTCTGAGTATAGTCCTTGGGTCCTGTTGAAGATTCCAAGTGCTTTTCAAAGACAGCATCATGTATCGTATGTTATACTAACTCAAACAGGAAGTAACTAAGGCATAGGAGCCTATCTCAAGCCTATGGGAGCACCACAAGCAGGACAAGACTTCTCTCTCAATGTGGTTTCCAAGCAACTCAGGGACAGATCTCAGAATTAACTTTTTACAAGAATCTCAACACTACATCCCATGCTTCAGTGACAAATATTTATTTCTCTTGATTACAGTGATCATTTAAAATGGTTTCAAAGTTTCGTTTGTATGATTTTTAGTGATGTTTATTAGATATCTAATTACTGGTTTTGGTGGAAAAGCAGGATGAAAAAGGAAATAAATAAATATATAAATAAATAAATAGTAAAACAGGTGACAATATTATCATTAGTGCATTAATTTGGTGGTAATGGGGCATAATGGTGATATTTTTGGATGGGAAGGTTATGATCTGTAATCTCATTAATTTTTTAACAAGTAATGATTATTCTTTGAAAAAAAATTACAAAGTGGAATCATTCTGGCAGATTTGGGGAAATTTTTGCCACTTGTCTATTTTTATGTATGTTTTTGTGAATAATAATTTAAAGTAGATTTTGTACGTGAAAGACAGCAATCTCGCACAACAGAATTCTTACACACACACCAAAAAAAGCAGTCTTTCACAAAAATAAATTATGCACAATAATTTGTTATAGAAGACTGCTTTTCTCTGCACAAACATTTTGTTTTGTAAGATTTTGATTGTGCAAGATAGCTGTTGTATGCAAAAACAGCACAAAAATGTTAGTTTTCTCTGTGATAGGAAGGAAAGTGCTTCTCCTTAATTGTGCAGAGAAATAAGTTGAACATTAACATCTCTATGGGGCATAGCGCAGAGCATGTGCCCTGCACGGCAGTCTTTCTGTTGCCTTCCTACAGATTGCTTTATCCATCATCTGCCACCCAAGGTGGCCATCTGATTTGCCTAACATAAATATATCACTATAAAATCCACCCTGTATATATGAGTGTATGCATTTATGAGTATTTGCTACCTGGTGTATTGAAAACAGATCTAAAGAGAGTGGCTTTAAGATAAGATGTTCCTGGATGATCTGTAAGAACAATGTGTGGGTTCTTGCAAACAAAACCAGCATCATTCCATAATGCAATATAATGTTTTGCATTTCAAAAGTGTAACCAAACAAGCTAGAGGTCTGGGGTCTGGGGAGAAGTTGTTTAAAATCCATGCCAGTTACCGCACTTCAGGTGGCTTTCATCAGTAAATCTTCAGTAAATGACAGCTGTTAAGTAACACACCTTCTTCTGAGAATCTTATATCAAGCATTATCAACAGAGAACAACAGATCCATTAGGTTGGTAATAATAGATAAAAGCTTCAATTGCTCTCTACTGTAATTTTAAATGCACGGAGGAAGACAAGAAATTAGAAATGTCAAATGCACAAACTTAACTTGTTCATCTTCTATTCCACTTGCTGTTTTTTTGGAGAGTGATATCTTCACTCTGTGAAATGATATTTGGGGTGTACCTTGCAATTAGGAGCAGTCCATGAGTTAAACTCAACATGCTGCTGTGCCAGTCTAAGGAGGTGGGATTCTACTGCATATTTAGCAAGAAAGAAAGGCATTTTCCCACAAATTAGGAATTCTCCTTCCAATAGATCCCAGGCAATAACGTCTCCTCAAGCTTGACCCTTTGGTCTCTCTCAGAACTGAGTGTCAAATGCGATATAGTCCATAAAGGACTCAACCAAGGAGATCAAGGCTGAACTCTCATTTCCCCCATAGTCTTGACTATTCTGACACTCTGTCAGAGCCTAATGCATCATCTCAAGGGAAATCCATTTAATAAAATGAGGGGCTATTATGGTTAATTGTTATATATTCTCTGAATAAAATTGCTTCCCCCACCCATCATAGTGAAACATATTTTCTCTTACTTAAATGCATTGCAACAATTATTTAAACTGATTTCAATTACCATTTTACTTTGCACTAAATTAACTGTTATTATGAGCCCAGGAAAGGAGCTAGATTTGACAGAAATGGTTTGGTTCTCAGCGCAATGTAGAATCAAGAAGATAAAAAAGCATTCTGCTGAATGGATGAACTGAAGCTTGCAAATGTGCCTTCAGAGGAGAAGCTGAAAGAGAGAAAGAAACTGGCTTATCAAAAGGATTTTGTTGTATCTGCATGGACACACCATTATCTTGTACAGTTCAGGTCACTTTTGTGGACTGATTTTCCCAGGATTACAGACAATTTTTAGAAAAAAAACTTTTTTTTTTTTGAGACAAATCATAAACCACTTATGACTATATCACACAAAGCAAGTAAATCACAATTACAGCAGGATAATAGCAGATCTGGCTGGGACTTATCACATGACTTCATTTCTCTTCTTTTGTTGTCCTGGTGGGAAACCGTTTGGAAAATGTTTCTTTTGTTAACACACGTGCACACACAAAATCCTTTAATGACCTCCTTTGTAAAAGAACCACTTTCCAAATGGTGTTTCACTGGAAGAACAACAGAAGAGGAACAAGGTAATGTGATTAGTCCTAGCCAAAGATGCTATTGTCCTGCTATAATTGTGATTTACCTGCCTTGCACGCTGAGCTCCTTACACACTTCTTCCAAATGCTGCTAAATATTTTCACATTTTTTTCACAAATATTTTCACTTTTTCTATTTTGTTTTGAAGAATGCAACTCAGAATCAGGTTATATTTTTCTAAAATTTCTCTGTGATTTCTTTGGCAGTGTCATAAAAAGCAACAGGGAATGTGTGATCTCCTGTCAGATACAGTCAGTATAGCCAATGGTGAAAAGATGATGGGAACTGAAGTCCAACAATATCTGGAGACCAAAAATCATGAGCAGCAGCAACAGCAGCAGAAAAAAAGTCATTTGCAAGTTTAACACTACCAGACCGGGGCTCAACAAGAATCAAGTATTGTCCCTTCCAGATGTTTATGTTGTGATTCGTGTCAGTTTATTAATTCTGAAGGGGGAACAAAGAAGGGTTTCCAAACCAGCAAAGCACAAAAGAGAGAGAGGGAGAGAGAGAGGGAGAGTAACTCCAAAGAAATTATCAAAAGAAAGTTAATAGGAGATAGCAGGCAGTATGAGAGAGAGAGTTAGTTAGTTGGCTGTATATGCCCCTACTAGCTATAACACACTGTCCTGTTGTACTGCCTGTAGACTGGAGTCATTTTGTCTCACATACTGGCTTACTGACTCTTTGCTGTTGAAACAATTATATGCTTACTATTTACATCCATATGGCTTCATACGTTGTTATATACTGTTATGTTGTAAAGCCTATAGGCCTTAGTTATTTTGCATCTCCCCGTTTCTCAAATTATGGCTTCTATTAACACTTTTTCAACAATATATTTAGAATCTCCCTTCAGTTTCACCTGTTCTCTGGATAAAAGTCTACTGTATTTATTGGCCTTTGGGCCTCACTTTATGAGGGGTGTGTGTGTGTATAAACACACATACACACATATATAATGCATGTATATATGCACCTGCAATATGATGTTACTTGCAGTTGTCTGTCAGCCTCTTCCCTCACAGACTCACCTTTCTTCCTCCTGTTTTTTGCAGTACTGGGCAGGCAGGAGAATGTGGTGCAAGTCTCAGCTGCTGCTCTGCTTCATTTTCCTCTGGGTGCTGGGCATCACATATAACACGTATTTGGGGAGGAAGCACTACACTTAGTGGAGGCAGCAGGAAGGCGAGGAACGAGAGGCAGTGAGCAAGCAAGCAGAAAAGCAGGAAAGGAAGGAAGGAAGGAAGGAAGGAAGGAAGGAAGGAAGGAAGGAGACACCAGACACTATAACAGCTCTCTATGGAGATAAGACTCTCAGGAGGATGACTGTCCTTCTGTCTGTCGCTTATGGTCACCACTTGCCCTTGTTTCCATATCCCCTCCTTTTGCAAGGGCTAATTCTAAGCTCTCTGTGCTTCTGCCCAAACCAAAACTTAATCCACCATCTGCATTTTTTCCTGAGACTCTTCCACCGTGGTTTACCTCAGCTAGCTGCTTGCTCATCCCACCACCCACAGAATTGCCTGGCCCTTCCCACAGTGGTACTATCTGTAGTTTTAGGCATCCATGGAATGTATACCCTGTGGATAAGGGAGGGGAAAAAACTACTGCATTTCCAAATGTGCATTTGATTTCTGTGGACTCATTCAATATGATATACTGTTAACATACCGTAGATATATGTGTATATTATGACCATAAAAACCCAACAATAACAGATAATTGCTCAACACTATCCTGGTGTTTTAAATCATTTTGTGTCATATATGTGTCACCACGTATATTATCAAATACTCACTTGGTGGCATACATTCTCACAGGTGCAGTGATCACTATGTATTGTCTCACATAAAGTTTAAATTTGGTGCTTTGGGGAGGAAAAAAGTCCCAATTGTTTTGAAAAGCTGAGCTATGCTGCTGCACTAATATTAGTTAATGCTGGTAAAATGGAAATGCATAGATTGCTGTAATTCATCTCCATATTATTACTGCCTCTGGAAAAATGTATTTTCTGGTCAAAGAAATGTTCCCTTTAAAAACAAGCAACTTATTGCACTGTAGCTCGTAAATGATTTGTGAAATCATTTTTTTTAAAGAACCGACTAAACTAACCACAGGATAAGATTTGATTTAAGGTACTTTGTGTATTTTTGTTTCTTAGTGTGAAGATTGATGGCTAAAACCTGCCTTCATACAGTATGACTGTACCGCCTGGTATTCAGCAAGCCAAAAAAGGCCACATTTGCTAACATACTTTTTCATATAAAAGAAAATTTTATTTTTTTCAGGAAATGCACTCTGTGTGAATAATATCACATTGTTGAATTCCAAAAGAATTCACCTGCTGGTTCTTTACAAAGAAGGAGGATTCTCAGAACCCTTTGCATTTGATCACGCAGCCCTCCCCTTGCTGTTCAATAAGATGCTCTCAAAATTCAGGAATCATTTGGGAAAAGCTTTTTAGTACAGCATAAGTAGGGCTGGCATGCTGTACTGAACTGACTGTTGGACTAGGACTCAGCGATGAAAACCCACTCAGTGACCTTGGGCAAGTGTCACACTCTCTCAGCCTCAGGAGAAGGCAAAGGCAAACCCTCTCTGAACAAATCTTGCCAAGAAAACTCCATGATAGGTTCGCCACAGGGTTGCCTTAAGTCAGAAATGACTTGAAGGCACACAGCAACAGAAACAACAGCAACAATTAAATTTAGGAAAACAAAAGAGAAAATGAAAGTTATGCATATACCTTTCGTACACCATTAGGTGTATTTCTGGATCTATCTGGCCTGTATTAAAAAAAAAAATGAAACTTTGTCTCCTAAACAGAATTGCCTGTCCGGAGTATGCCGTAACATGGCTCATTCTTACTTCGAAATTGCCTTTATGTTTTCCATTTTGACATGCTTCATATTTCCTGTGTTACACATTCCTCCTTATTGTGAACACAATTTATATCCTTAGGCAAGTCTGCATGAATTGAGATTTTCCTGATAGATTAATTACCCCACACTGTCATTCAGTGCAAAGAGATGGAAGGAAGCAGCTATGAGCCATTATTTTATTTTCTTGTAAGGAACACCAATGCCCTGGTGATGCGTGTAAGGTGGAAAGGATAGTAATATATTGTCCATCTCAATAGTGGCCCTGTCTGTTAGGCAGGAAGAGTGCATATAACACAAACTAGGAGGGTGATAAATGATGGTGTGTGACAAAGTCCTCCTTCTCACCAACTTTCTATGCCTAAGAGTAGAAAAAAGGAGAAAAGTATGTACTCCACTGGTCCCTGTGTGGTCATACCATACTGCAGTGTGGTCATATGGAATAACTGGTATACTTCAAACTAGATGTGTTCCTGGTGTTTTTTCTTTAACCTAAAATTTAGTACCAGAGCAGAAATAACATAGAAAGAAGAGGAATAGGCTCCTATACTACAAAAAAAAAAAAAGGGGGGGAGGAGAAGAAGAAGAGGACTTCAATATGTTTCAGGAAACATTTGATTCAAAACCAACAAGATGCACATGTGAAAACTCTACCTGCATAATTAGACAAGAACATGTGAACCTTCTAGTGATCACTTGAAGACTTCCACATATCTCCAGAAATATATATTTTTCTTTCATCAGTTCTCACTCTTCTTATGATTTCCATTTTGGTGGCCAAATTTATAGATCTTTTTTAGCATGTTGAAGATAGTTCGTGAGGCAAGCTTTGCTTCATCTTTTCTCTCTCTTTTTCTGTTCACACATGCCCATGAAGGGCTTATGGAGGCAGCTGCTGTTTACCTTGTCTGTGGTAGGCAGGCATACGTAGCTATAGTAGGACCAGTTGCAGAATTCCATTAAATTCAAGGTTTATTGCACTTTTTGATGGTAACATGCTGTTATAACTGACAATGAATGTCTGTTTGTCCAATCCTCCTTCACCATGCTCTTGATCTGCTAAAAGAGTTCCCAATAGAAAGAGGATGAGGGGGAAAGGGAAGGCTGAGGGATACCTGTACGTACATTTACCCCACTCACAACTGAGCCAGTCAACAGTTCGTCAGAGACAGGAAAATGCAGAGAACAAAATCCAACTCTGTGTTCATCTTCCTGAAAAGTCATCTACAACACAGAATTTTTCCACCTTATTCTTCACTCAAGTTGAATGAGGTGAATAAATGCGGTGGTTGAATATGTTTAATTGCAGAATTAAATAAGTTTTAAGATGAAATGAACCACTGTGGGTGGTCTGCAAATAAAGATTACATTAACAATGGATTCAAATCAAATTAATGGCAATGAAAGAAAGAAAAATACCTGTGTGTTGAATAATCATTGAACACTTGATTCAATAGGCCTATTCTAGCTGGGATTCACCAGAAGGATTGGAAAACATATGAGATAATCATGAACCCTTTTCACACACAGTTTCTTATGCAAGAGGGCCCCTTGAGCATCTCATAAGCGGACCGTTCACGCACCTTTTCATTTTCGGCTTCAAGCCGAAAATGCTGTGCGGTCATGCAAGGCTCCCGGGGCCCTTGCGCACTTACCTGCCCTGCGGTGCGTCAGATGAGCAGGCCGGTTGCGCTTCCTCCCCCAGAGCAGCCTACAGCTCCCAGGCTGCACTGTGGAAGGAAGGGGCAGGGTGCTTGCGCAACGGTCGTGCAACCAGGAACCCAGCTGTGGGAGAACGGAGGAGCGATGTGAGTGCCTCGCACAAGAGGCTGCTGGTGCGAACAGCACCCCCCCACCTCCACAAGCAGGTAACGTGTGGAAATGATTATGTTTGTTCAAGATATTTTGCTGCCTGACAAGAAGGTGCCCTCACCCTAGTCCATATACAGGAAATAACTGAGCTGGCAACTTCAACTCTATTGGTGAGAGAACCATCTTTATCATACCTGACTCAATGGACTACTTTATTGAACCATGAAACAATAAAATACAAAATCCACAAAAGAGGAATGCCTTTATTGGCCTACCAAAATGCAGAAAATACATCATGAAAACTTTTGAAGCTCCATCGGCTTACATGATATGTCTGATAGAAGCTGTAGGCCTATGACTCTACTACCATCAGCACTTTTCTTTTCCTGTATAATTTTTTTAATATCTTTTCCCTGATGAAGAAGCCAGTGGAGCTTCAAAAGTTTTATGATATATTTTCTGCATTTTGGGTGTTCAATGAAAATATTGCTTTTTTTTTTTTGGTCAATTTTGGACTTTGTTGTATTTTGCTGAATGGCCAACACAGCTGCTCCTGAATACATTTCACTAAGCCATTAAACTGATAGTATAGCATATACCACATAGCCTCCCAAATAAGGGAAGCTGTTGCAGAGTTCATGAGAGAGGCCCTTTTCGCACGGCATTTCCAATGCGAAAGGGCCCCTTGAGCATTGTGCAAATGTGAGGAGCGGTCCACACGACGCACTCACATTTGTGTGATGCTTCAGGGCCTGACGCGCACCATGCACACATTTTTTCATCTAAGGCTTGAAGCCGAAAATGGTGCATGGTCGCGCATCACTCCAGGGCCCCGCGCGCACTTATCTTGCATGCGGAGCCTCGGGCACTTGGCTGGTCATGCTTCCTGTCCAGTGCAGCCTGGGAAGGTCCCAGGCTGCACTGTAAAGGAAGAGGCAGGGCTCTCACCCTCCCAGGAAGCTTGTGCAGAGCTGAAGGAGCAAGGAAGCAAGAGCCTCTCTCTGGAGGCTGCTCGTGCGAGCACCGTACCCCAGCACCGAAAATGGGTGAGTTGCAGAAAGGGTCAGTGCCTGCCATTACTGCTCCCCCCGGATCTGCTACTTGAAGTAGACATCTCACTCTGTCTAATGGTAAGACTGGCCCTGTGAACAAACCTATACATATCTCTTCTGAGTTCAAAGGGGCTTGTTTCCAGAGAAGCGCATACAGCCAGGGTGGGCAAACTGCAGTCTGTGAAACCAGCAAGTCACCATCAACTTTTCAGTGGTGATGGAGAAAGAGAAGGAGGTAAAAGGAATCCTTCTTCCATAACTATTATTTTTCTGTCATTAATTCTAGCAGAGAAACAGTACTCCACCTGTTGCAGAAAAGAACTGCTTTCTCCATCACCCAGAGATTCATATAGCTGGGCAATTTAAGCTTCCCCAGAAAGTCTGCATTATTTTTGTGTGAACTGTTTCCATTCACAATGAACAACCCTGTTTGTCCCTAGAACTTCCATGCTGAAAATGCTTTTAAAACTTTGAGAAGCTTGAATGCTAATGAACATTTCACAATCCCTCAACACCTGAGCCAGGAGGGCTCAATTCAGTTTGTTGCATACTTGATTTCTTTGAACCAATGTTTTGTTCATTTTGTTTTGTTTGTGGAGCTGATAATGATTGTGGTCTAAATCTCACTTGACTTGACCTCTTAACAAGGACCAGGAAAAACAAGATTCTGCTCCTTGGCCAGAAGACAGCAGAATATTTTCTAGAGCAGTCGATGAGAGTTCTCACGTTGAGGAGAATTATTTCTACACACAACTGCATGCATTCCTTAATGTATTTCTTAAAAAACCAGAGACATCAGGTGGCATATTTGCATCTTTTTGAACAAACAGTCAGTGCTTCTGCATTCGCTGTTCATATATATTTCATTTTTTTCTCAAACAGAAACAACTTGAGTTTTGTACATTTTGCACAAATTTGATAAACTGTGGTGCCAAAAAAACAACAACACACAACTTCTCTCTTGCTTGGGAGGTGAGAAATCTCACAGGGCTTAGAAATTCATGGTTGAGATGTAATGTTGTGATGAGATGGACTTAACTGACAACAACAAAGAATTCAATAAGAAATCTTTTTATTGCTCTTTTTGTCAATAAACAGGCAAAACCATTGTTTTGAATATATATACATACTGTGCTTTAATTTGAAGACTCATTCCTTGTCTATAAACATAGCTAAGTTTCCAAAACATTTGTCCAAAGATATATTTCATTTTACGAATATTTAGATATCTGTGCCTATCCCAGATGGTGGAACTCCCTTCCATGGGAGGTTTGGTTGTCCTCATCTCTCATGTCTTTCTGCCAGCCGGCAAAGACCTCTCTGTTTAGGCATATATTTGGCTCTTTTCTCTTTGTGACAGAATAGTGTCTGCTTTTATCTTTTCTAAAATATATTTTTGATATTTTTAAAGTGATTTACTTGTTTTTAGCTTCTAATAGGATTTTGTTCTAATGTTTTTGTAAGGTGCCTTGAGTTCCATGCTTTGAGAAAGACAGGAGATAGACAGACAATAGATAGATACAATGCATAAAAGATAAAAGAGAGATAGAGAGAGATAAAGAGATAGGTAGATAAATGATAGATAGATAGATAGATAGATAGATAGATAGATAGATAGATAGATAGATAGAACCAATGACAGTGTATATAAAAACTCAAAATGGTTTTCTGAAATATGTGTGGTCAATATGACAAAGACCTAGTGGCGGAGAAAATGAGGGCAGTACTTTTCCTAATGGTATTACAAGACATGAAATAAAGAACTTCCTTAACAGCTAATGTTTCATCCTAAGAGCTGGGTAATTCCTAGTTATCAAAGCATCTGGACATTATAACTTTCTAGCTAAAAACAATTAGAGGGAGCATAGTATGCCTGCGTAGTACAGTTTTCCTATACGCAGTAGCTACTAGGGTGCTTGTCTCCCTTACAGTTTAGTCATACCATGTACTCATCTTATTTCTTGTCTGTCAGTCTTAGCCACACCATCTCTCTTCCTGCATCAGTTAGTCTGCAATTACTCTGAATTTGTTTGTCCTCCATTTTGGTGTTTGCATTTCTCTCTTTCCGCCATGTTTGAAGAGCACACATTACAGTCTTTCACCATGAGAAGTTATGAAAGCTTTACTATTTGTAAGAAAACTTACTTCATATTATTTTACAAAGAAGGCTAAGTCTGCTTCATTTTCTCTGCTAGATCCATTGTGGTTTGAGGGGTGGTGCTATGGGACTGATTTATTGCTTTCCTTCTCCATTGCAGACAGTGATTGTGCCACTTGTGCGATGCATTACTGCATCACATTCCACAACAAAATTGTACAGAATTAGGGGGAAAAGTGGGGTGTGTTAATAAATAAATGATCAAGTCTAGGCTTTGTTATGAAGGTTCTAGTCTGCCAGCTTAACAAACATGATAGCATAACTCCTTGATGTCTCTATTGCTTCAAACAGTTGCAGATCTGGCAGCCCTTAAAAAAATAACTTTTGTACCATAGATCCCAGAATCCTTCAGTCAGCATGAAGGTGCTGGAGGGTTGCAGTCCAAAGTAGTACTTTTTTTCAAGCTGTGGGATTGGCTTTGTGAAATGTGCAGATAATATATATACTTATAATTCACCTGCAAAATTTTGGAAATGTATTATCACAATAGGTAGTGAAGGCTACAAAATCAAACCATTTAAAGGGGGAATTAAACAGATTTGTGGATAACGCTTCTGACAGGAGGTACAAAGCAAATTGACTGTATCAAAGCCAGTGTGTCACTGAATATGAGTTACTGGGGAACACAAATGCTGTTGTGCCATGCCATGCTAGAGTTTCCCTTAGCCATCTAGTTGGTCCAGTTTGGTGCTGGACTGGATAGTGTTTGTTATGAACCTGTATGAGTTTTTTCTTTAATATGATCATGTGAAACATTTGACCCATTTAAGAGATTTTGATTGTGACTATAGAGCAAATCTTGAAAATGTGTTAATAGTGTGACATACAAAATTCCTTGGATAAATCTTTGAGATTGGTTCACCAACAATTCCTTTTCTAAAGCTGCTAGCTCTCCTTCTTCTGTCCCTCTATTTATACACACTATCTTCCTGTTCCTCTGTTCATACACACACACAATTTCTATACACAAATTTTAAATGAAAAGAAAATATTGAAATTGTGTGTTTTGATGCCATGATTTAGAAAACCAAAACCTAAGTTACAAGAAACAAACAACAAGCTGATTGTGCATTTGGAGACGATAGGACACAAGTTTTATATGAGCAGTTTGTATCATTTAGGAAAACAAATTCTCTTTCTCCCTCATTGGGTTTGTCAGTGCTCAGTTGCAAGAGCTAGGCTGCGGAGCTAGGCTACTCTTGTTCGGGCTTCATTTATATTCTTCATTCCTGACAGTATGAATGTGAACCAAAAAGAAATAAAGTCTTCACAATAGTTAATTTGTGTAATTAGTTCTAAATTTAATTTTTTTCACTTATATGTACTTGAACTTAATCATGGCTCTTTTGATGCTATATGGGAATAGTAGAAAATGAGCTATGTTGTATCAAACTAAAGGCCTATCAAGTCTACTATTCTGCTCTCATGGCACCAAGCCAGATGTCCCTGGGATGCCCACAAGCAGGAAATGAGTGCAGTAGCACCATCCCACTTGTGTTTCTCAGCAGCTATTTCACCTATAAATCCTGGTCTGATACTAGAACTAGAAAGACAGAAGGAAGAAGGGACAGAACCCCCATGAATAGCAGTCACTGATGACATCTTGTGTTAACGCTATGCTTAGAATTGCTGTTATGTTGCTTGTTCAGTGGCAATATTCTACACAGCAGATTTTACTGACCACCACAGTATTTATTCAGTAATGTGAGCACCATACAATGATTCAGAGATTTAAGTATAACATTGAGGCTGTAAAGTGCCTAAACATTGTGCTATCTCATCCTCTGTGAGGAAACAATTGTCTGAAATAACTCACATTTAACAATCACAGTTGATATTAAAAATGTACCATGTCAAGCCATAGGGCCTTTCTGCACTACACTGTTATGGTGCTATTATTCCACTTTCAACACCCTTTGGAATCCTGGGGCTTGCAGTTTACTGAGGCCAAAGAGCTCTCTGGCTGAGAATTCTAAATGCCCCTCCCTAAACTGGAACAGAAGTAGAATAATAGCAGTATAATAGTGTAGTGTGGAAATGGCCTATAACACTGTATTGTGAAAAGGTCCAATCTACCAGCAAGCAAAATGAGGTCACTAGCTTTATATAACATATTTTTGGGGTACCATTAAAAGACAGTTTATTTTTGTATGTTTATTTCTCATGGGAAAGGAATTATTTGGATTTTTAACTCAGGCACTGAAATGTCTTATGACATTTTTGGCTAGATCAAACCTTCTCTCTGACAAGTAAGTTTATTCTACAGTGTTTGCCTTTCCTATTGAGATACTTTGCTCACATAAAAATGTCTTCCAGCATGAAGACTGTACTACAGCAGTTTTACATCTTTGACCCAGTTATCCTGAAACATTTTGTATTTCGGCCCTAAGGCTATGATTTACAATCTCCATAATCATTTTTTAAAGATTAGGATAATGGGGACAATAATAAAGAACAACCTTGGCCCTTTCAGCACAAAGCAGGTGAATCAGTTCGTGCCATTTCTTACTGGATTTTCTGGACTTAAAACAAGGAGGACTTTCTCCCATTTCCTTCTGCACAGCTACTGCATATGTTCCATTCTGATTCAGAGGAGTGCGAGTTCATGAATCCACACTGCCTCCACCGTGGCCACTCCCGCTACTCCCTTCACCCTGCCCCATCGGCTGTGATTGGACTTTTTTTCTTTTTTTGCATGGTTTAGTACATCATTGCGTATGTGCGTATGTGCGTAGTGTGAAAGTCCATACTACCCCGTCCCCTCCCATGAGCCCTCCCCTGACCACCAATCCACATTGGTGCGAAAGTACATGTCTGCACCACTGTGAAAGTACGAATCAGATGGATCTGGAAAATTGGAAAACCGATTTCTTCCAGTTTTCAAATAGCGCGCTTTACCACCACATGGGGGCACATTTACATGCGGAATGAAGGTAAATAAACTGAACCTAGTCCGCTCCAACGTGCAGAAGACCTCCATGGCAAGACGTATTGGCCCACCTTAATAACCTTATGCAGAAAGGGCTCTTATTAAAAATATCTTAAGGTTCTTCCAGACTGGGCCAAACCCTCAGGCTTCGGCAGGTATTGTACATATACTTATCTGGAATAAAAAAAAATAGTAGCTACAGGATGTACTTTCTGTCTTCATCTATTTCTCATGAATTTCCAGGACTAGCCATAACTTTATGAACCCAGGACAAGGGGTGGTTTACTTTTTCTTCTCTCCCAGAAATCAACAAAAATGCAGTGTAATTTCCCCTATTTGTATCCATTATTTCATCCCACCATCTTGCCATCCCACTGATGATGAACATGAATGTGATCTTTGCCACAGAAAGTTTCCTCTGACTTAAACTTCCTTATTTATATTTCCGATCACCCAATTGAATATTTCCTCCATGCTATGCTACATTCAAAGTATGATCTTTGATTTTCTGGTGGTGGTGGTGGTGGTGGTGGTGGTTTTATTTTGAACAATAATAATAACACTTTACCTTTCTGGCACTTTGTCAGTAAAAAATATTTTTAAAAATAAATAAATATGCCACTCTTACTAAGGCAACATACAAAATTAATTCCCCTTACCTGGGGGGCTCAGCCAACTGCAACACTCCCTTCCTGTCCCCTACTAGTCCTCCTGATCCTTCTGCCCTGCACCAGCTTTCTCTTCAATTGGAGAGATACCTTACCAAGCCAAATGTTCTGCTCTGTATCCCTTATGAGGGCTGTTCCTTTGGTCACCCTCCCCTTGGGCCAGCCGTGTCTTGAGTTATAGCCCTTGTAAGGGCCTTTTGTTGGCTCTGTGATACACGAATTTACAAGGGCTGTTACACTATGTGACTGCCAGAGGGACAGGCCACCACTTCAGAAGTCCTCATAAGGGTTGTTTGCTGTGGCTTCATCAGCCTCCTTTGGTATCTTCCTCCCTTCCGCCTGATTGCCCTTCGAGGCAACCACAGCCATTGCTAACAGCAAAGAATGCTCCTGATGCTGGTGCCATTTCTGCTGCATTCTTCATTGCATCTGGGTTGCCTGCTGCTGTCTGATTACCTGCTGCTGTCATCTTCCCTGGCACTGCTACCTCTTTCCAAGTTGCTTTGTCTATGAATCTCTAAGCTACCCACGGGCTGGAGCCCTGCCTTATATAAATGCACCCAACCAGAGTGAAACCAACCACCTGGTTTCTACCACCTCCCCACCAGCCATTGATTTAAAACTATTGGCAGGTGGGTTTCTTGCTTCTTCCTGAAGTCCATGCCAACTGCATGGGCTTCTGGGAAGAAGGAAGCATCCTAGTGCCATTGCTGCTTCACATTATATGGTTTTGTGCCACCCTGAGCCTTAAACTCTCCTCACAGCAAGTCACGGAATGCACTTCTGGGAAATATTCAGGACTCAATGTTGTTAAAGGTAAAGAAGTTCCATAGTTGCTGGGAAACCACTGGGAAATATCTCTGTGTGTTCTCATAGTGAAGGCTTCATATATGTATAAAATCATTAGCTGGGCATTCCTAGAAAATCAAACCATTTATTGGCTGACAGCAGCCTGAGATATTTTGAAAATGTAGTAGGCTTTGAATTTTTACTCTAATTGTTTCATACCAAAATGAAGAAAGAGGGAGGGAAGGACATGCAGGGGAAAAGTTCCTTTTGTTAATTTCACCACTGCCATATACGGGTGGAAAAGGCTGTGCAATATATTTGCTTGAAGTAATCACAGTGGATGTATCAATAACACAAGGTTCAAGATTTGCATTAGGCAGAAATTACATTTTAAGGAAAAATCCTTTCATATAAAATGCATTAGGATGACTTGTAATTAGGTAATTATTAAGAATGCATGTACCTTTCAGCATAATTAATGACACTTAATACAGGAGTATGTGAATGGCAATCCATCTATTTTAAGTTATGCTTAGAAATTAGCATAGCTCACAAGAAAACAAAATAAATGTAAGGCTCTTGGCTTAATAGGTATGGAACTAGTAGACTAAACTTGCATTTAAACACAAGAATACACAGAGTAAATAGTAAATATATTTAAACATAGAGGAAATAATATTAATTTTATCCTTTAACTAACCTTAGGATGTTATCCAAAACTAATATTAATGCTATCTCAGTTAACTTCTCGTACAGAAAAAAATGTGTTGAGTAAATAAACCCTGTATGAAATGTGCAAAGTAAATGATAATGAATGATTTCTAGTAAGTGTAGATAAAAAAAAAAAAAGTGTTCAAGAAGTACAAGTGTTCATTTGTTTCCAAAGGTATAACAAAAACCTTTCCAATTTAATGGCTAATTAATTGATGATGATGATGATGATGATGATGATGATAAAAAATCTGTGGATTGATGAAAAACAAGCGTCAAAGTTTGCATCAGAAAGAAAGTATCAAAGTTTGGCTTGAATCCTGTTGATAAGTCCTGACTAAAGTAGACCCCATTCAGTCATTGGGATTTACTTATGTGTAGATTCTCCATTCAACAACTGATAGAGTACCTTATCACACCATACCTTAATACCACATTGTTCCATTGGAATCCCATTATAGCCATTTGCATGATGGTATCAAGTTATTAGCGTTCTCTATCACATCCTTTCAACATCTGTGGATAAATTGTGTCATTCACATTGTTCTTCTCTCCACATTACAGCAACATTGCTGAGTGCTTTTCTCCACCCCACACCTCATGATTGTTCTGGAGATTATTAGGCAGAGATCTCCTTGGGAGTAGCTGAAGGAGGGACAACCTGAGAACACCCACATCAGATCCACTACTGGATCAACTATAGAAGAAAGTGCTATCAGGAAACCATATTTCCACAGCTAACTGGATTACTGTGGGAAAGCAGGTCATTAACAGATTATTTACAGTGTAAAAAAAAAAGGACACATTGATGGTGAGCAAAAACGTCATGCAATAGGACTGATCCCAAACCAAGAACAATGTATTGCTCTGGCGGTATGTCACCTTGATGTGGTAAGGCCCTGAATAGGTTTACTTTAATAGGAATTAACCAGCAAGGTGCCTTATGCATCCTTATTTAACAATTTAATATTTGAAATATTAAAATATATCTTGTATCAGTCTTTCAGTATCAGACCCACAGTAATATTTCTTTTTTGAAAAAAGTTAGAGAAATTCTGTGTTTGTTTATTTTGACCCATTCTTTCTCAGTAGAGCTTGTACATAGAAAAGTGTGTGTGATATTGTAGCCAGACACTGCAGTCCTGTACACGGCTAAACAGATGTTAGTTCCATTAATGGCAAATGGGGCTTACTTCCAGGTAAGCGGGCATAAGACCTAAGTATTAATGATGCATATTACATAAGAAAGATTCTGTTCATAAACAATGTTTTTTAAAAAAATATATGAACAATGTCTTTAAAAAGCTGTTTTTAAATCAGCTACATTATGAGCCACATGTGCAAATGGACTTATAATTTAAAACAGCCTCATTCAGGTTGGGCAGGGAGATAAATAAAATAAACCAAAACCATCTGCATAGATTTTAAAACATAAACTTATAAACAGATATAAACTTAAATTATTTTTGGTCACTAGTCATTAGGAAAAGTCAGCTCATGACTACATCATTGTTATTACATTTGAAGGCCTTTTTTTTTTAAGATTGGACAGAGTAAAATATCCTCCAAGACACATGAGGCTAAGCACATCAGAGCATGGTCAAGATGGCAGAAGTTATAAACAACTAGGAGAAGCTGCACCAGTTGCCTTTTGCCTGAATCTACTGGCTTGTGCACTTTGAACTCAGTGTGCAGCAACTGAAGCAAACTGAGGGCAATGGTGGAAACTGGGAGGAGACAGGAACTGGATGTTTTAAATACAGCTGAAAAAGTAGGATGACAGAAGATTTTGGAGCAGGGGGATTTTCTCTGGCAAATTTGATCAACTGGAAACAACAGAAGGGAATCACAGCCTGGAAGGTAACATTTTAAAAGGAAACATATTTAGGAGTAGCTGTGTTGGTTATGCAGCAAAATACAATAAAATCCAAAATCCACAAAACAGTGATACCTATTTGGACCAACTACAAAGCACAAAATACATCATGTAAGCTTTTGAAGCTTCATGAGCTTTGATGTTAAAAAACTTATAGAAGAGAGGTGATGTTGCTAGAATCACAAACCTACACTTTGGCTCTTTTTTCATGTCATTTCTCATGCGAAAGGGCCTGTGGAGCATCACGCAATTGCGAGGACTGTTCCACATGACGTCCTCACAATCGTGCAATGCTGCCAGGTCCAGCAGGCACCGATCGTGCAGTATATCATTTTCAGCTTCTTGCCAAAAATGGTGTGTGATCGCACATCGCTCCAGGGCCCCACACACACTTATCTTGAGTGCGGAGTCTCCAGAGATGCAGCCCTCGCACTTCCTCCCCCAGCGCAGCCTGGGAAAGTACCCGGCTGCTCTGTGGAAGGAAGAGGTGGAGCCCTCATGCTGCCTGCTAGCCAGCAGGAAGCTGCTGCAGAGAAGAAGCAGAGGGGACATGAGTGCCTCTCACAAGAGGCTGCTCGCGTGATCCCCATGCACCCATGCCGGAATCAGGTAAGCTGTGGAAAGGGCCTTTGTTTTAGGTGTTACTTGTATTGTCACTTAAGATGGTCTGGAGCGCTGGATGGCCACAAATGGGAGTGGCCTCTGCCTGCGTTAAGATCCTGCCAGACTATCTTAACCAACAACAGAAGTAACATCTGAGACAAAAGAAGCCTTATTACTTTTCCTCTCCTGTATGATTTATAATATCTTTGCCTGATGAAGAAGCCAGTTGAAACTTCGGCCCTTTTCGCATGGGCTTTCTGTCGCGCGAGAGCCCCCTGAGCCTCGCGGGAGTGGGAGCGTCGCTCTGCACCACGCACTCCCACTTCCGCAGCGCTCACGGGGCTGATGCTGCGCAAGCACGTATTTTTTTATTTTCGGCTGGAACCAAAAATAAACAGCGCTTGCACAAGGCTCCCGGCGGCGCCTCGCACTTACCGAAGTGTGGAGCACCGTCGCAGGTGAGCCTGTCGCGCTTCCTCCCCGCTTCCGCCCCCAGCGCCGCCTACAGCTCCCAGGGAGCGCTGCGGAAGCTGGGGCGTGGCTGAAGAGCGCCCGTTGTGGGAAAAGACGCCAGGTGTGGTAAGGAGGTGGGGGGAAGTGGCGGCGTTTCGGGAGACGGTTGTCGCGCGAGCCACCCTCCTCCGTCATGCAAGCACCGGCACTGCGAAAAGGGCCTTCAAAATCTTGCATGATGTATTTTCTGCTTTGTAGTTGGCCCACTAAAAGTATCACTGTTTTTGGGTTTTGGATTTGGTTGTATTTTTAAAAGGAAGTTATTGAGTTGTTTGCTAAGTATCAAAAGTAAATGATTAGTTAACATTATGCTTTTGCTTTTAAAAAGTACTAGTTTCAAGAAATTTTACTTTTTCCTGTTTCCCTTCTTAAGTGCTGTCTCCCTTCCTGGGTATGGGTGGCTGTTCTTTTTTGTTCTTTTACTGGAAATCAACAGCTTCTCCAGTGATCAAAATTCACCCCAGCACTTTACTTAGCATTATGGAGCACTCTTTAGCATGTACAGGAAACCAGACAAACTTGCTGGAATGGATTACCGAATGATGTGATACCTAAGGAAAGTACTGAAGAGGAATGAAGACCACCTGTTACTAATTTCATCAAGAGATTTTATTTATTCATGTTCTTATTTATTTTATTCCCTCTCTTTCTTCAGGCATAGGACCAAGGCGGCTTATACCACAGATAAGATACAGCTAAAATCAACCCTAACAATCAAAAACATTTTAAAAAACAATTACATACACTACCAAATTAAAAATGGCAGTGGCACCGTAATACTTCTATAGAAATCAGGTAATAGACAAAAGCCTGCCTATTCTTTTAAAAAATATTTGCTGCAAAAGGATAATATACTATAACTATATCGTATCCTTAGGAGGGAATTCCAAATCTTTGGAGCAGACACCTAGAACACCTTCTCTTCATGTCCTCAACAAATGTGCCTGTGATGCTGTTGGCATTAAGAGAAAGCTTTCCCCTGAGGATCCCAAAATCTGGGCATCCATATAGTATTGGTTTTCATTCTGTTAACCTTTAAAAATAAAACTATCCTCATTATTCAGAAAATTAATGTGTATCAGGTAATAGCATTAATTTTTAATATTGCTTCTGAGCTCTGAAAGGAATTGCTTTAAAAATATTTTTAGTCCCATTATTTGGTTCACATATGGGTAGATGGTATCTCCTCTTCATTTTATTTTAAACTCTTGTATCACCTTTCAATGTTTAGAGTGGAATTAATAAACCTAATCAAAAATTTGTTCAACCAAAGAATGGAGGACACAAGATTCACACAGTGCCATGAGCCCACTTCAGGCATTAAATATGTGAAGGATGGGAGCATTCTTTTGGCAGTGACATCACACACAGGGTTATCAGGAAGAAGTGAGTCGCCCCACTCTGATATCACACAACCACTGGCTCCACCACCAGATATCCATGAAATAATGAAGATATCTCCACAAAGGAGATCTACATATGAGCAGTTGCTCACACCCAGTCTTCCATGCAGTTAGGAATCTGGAATATTGCATGGATATTTGTTGATGCACAATGGCTCACACATAGACTTCATCACTGCAGATATCTGTACCAACATGTGTATATGCTTTGTTTCAGAATGCAGCCAGTTATTTTTTGGAAGTACAACAACACTTAGCACTGAAGAATCCAGAATACCTCACAGTGGGCAGTAGTAATAGAGCTAGTTAGTTTGAGTGACCTGAAGTGTCCTCCTTTCTTTGGCTCTACCTATCCTGACCCATCTGTGATGTAAGCTGATATTCTTATGGATGTTTCTTTATCTCTTCTCTTCACCTCCTCACTTTCTTCCCACCTCTTCTCAAGAATGCAACTGGATTAGAATAGTGCCCTGAGTAAATTTTCCTATCTTAAAATGGAGTTCCTATAATAATGCCTTTTACTTCTTTCCTTTAAGTAATTGGTGTCCTTGCTCCTTAATCAGTATTAATGTTCCACTGCAGACACACACTCACTATCACTATTTAGGTCTGTTCTTTGGTAAATGTGCAAAGGCCCTTCACCTAATTAACATGTAAAGGGGACTTTAATGTCATGGTAACCAGTTGCTTCCAGTAATAGCAAAGGTGGTAGACCATGTATAGCTACTTTACCTTCAATAATGATATTTTAGAAATCCTGATATCATTAACTCTTCACACTGCACAGGGAAGACAGCTCACATATGCATCTATGACTGTAAAATATGAATATGATAAGTATGTCTTTTTAAATAGATATATCAGCTGGAATCCTGTTCATGAGATCATAAAGATGGATTTAGACTCTTGTAACTGCTGGGAATTGATGTTTACAATCATAAACAACCAAAAATCATCCCAAACCCTATCTTTTTAGCCCAGCTTTACTTAAACCAAAGTGTTAGTGAGGTACTGTAGATCAGGGTACTGGGAAATGACACCTGCCGACTTCTTCTGGTTGCAGAATTCATTGAAAAAAGCACTTGTGACAGAACCCAAATGGGTATCTTCAGCTGCCTGTTCTCAATGAACCTTGTGAATATGGTAGATGTCATTTCCAAGTGCCCTGACCTCAGAAACACTTCAGTTAGAGTGCTGCCAGGCTGAGACAATAGATTTTTGAGGGGTGGCATTGCTAGAAGTAACTATGACAATGGAGTAGGAATGTAATTCTTCACTATTTTTTTTTCCTTGAAAGAAGCAACAAATAATTTTAGCAATTTTCTTCTTGCTCAAAGGGTCTTTGAAAACCACATAGCTTTCAAAGTCCATTCACAGTTCAAGACTCGTTCTGTTCAAAATTTGTTCAACTTGCACAGAAAACAGCATTTTGTGCTCAGGAAACATGATTTCTGCACAGAAAAAAACTATTTCCTACATACAAAATGTTACATTTTTGTGAAAATTTTCCATACGCAAATTTGTGCAGAGTAACTCCCAAATAGTGACAGTACTTGTCAGTCCAGAATTCTCAACACCCCAAAAACCATAAGTTTTGACTATTTTCTGAATATTTTTGACTGTTGTTTCCATCCCTGTGATGGAACTCTGTCATTGTAGTTATGCTGATGATACAGAATCTTGGCCATCATGTACGTAAACTTTTTGTTGGAATATAGTCAATAGGAAACTGATGTGTGAAATTAGACTTTGCACAAGCAGCCATTTTCCTTAGAATAAAAAAGCTGTTACCTGGGTGAGATATATTAACTGATGGTTTTACAGGCTAGCTCTCAGAGAGACCTTACTTATTTATATACTTATACTATTCATAGCTTCTTTTTACCACAGAATTATAACCCATCCAGGGTAGGTTATAAAATCACATTTCTGCTTGTATGATTATCTTTATGCTTCATCTATTGTCCAAGAACATTAGACAGAATATAAGATCCTCTCTCTGTTCCCCCACACACACGCACACTAACACTACTCTGTCTTTATAACAACCTTGTGGAGTGAGCTGCAGGGAAAGAAAGTGCTTTACTCATTCACCAAGTGCACCTCATGATCTCAACATGCAGATTTAAAACTGAGTTTGCCTGGGCCTAGCTTAGCACTACAACTGCTAGAACTTGGGAAAATTCTTTTTTGGACAACAGCTCCCATTTGTTTGTTTCACTCTGTTCATAAAGAAATACAAATTTTGGCACCTTCTGTTTAAAGAAAAAACTCAACCAACTCCCAGCCCAGAATAGTCACTGTCTATGCTTACTGGGGAATTCTGGGAGCTGTGATCCAAAGAAGAAATATTTCCAAGGTTTCCAAGCCCTGCTTTGCCATGCAGACTTTCAGTTTACATAAATCTGAGATGAAAACAAAATGGTAAAATAAGCCATGAAGCTCTACATTTGGAAATGTGAAATGCAATCACGTGCAGAAACTAAAGTAAAAACCATGTTGTTGCTGATGGAGTTCTTTCATAGATACCTCTCCGGTAAAGGCTGGGCGGGGGGTACTCTTTCCTTTACAAGAAGCAGATTCAATAGGTAACTAAAATGAGAGATTAATTTGACCGATTAAATTAATTCCATCGTAAGAGCCAGATGTATTCTGTGGGAAGCAGATAATCAGATATGTGATTTTAAAATGGCAAGCTATACCTTGCAGTATAATTAATTCGATAATAGGGCTGGGACAACTTATAGGTATTATTTCTTTAATAAGTTATGACTATGTTGTTGAAACAAGCATTGCCCAATTACCTGCGTGTGCTATCAGGTTGTGAGCAGACTGAGAAATAAACATGGCCGAATGAAACCAGAACATTGTAAGTAAAGTAAAGCAATATTTTGTTGTTACTGCTACAGGCTCAGTTAAGGATTAGTGTAATTTAAGACTGATAGCCTCATGAGAAATAAGAAAGTTGTTGGTTACTATGTGCCTTCTAGCCAATGCACACAAGCAAAATGCTGGAAGGATTAGATTTTAATTCTAAAAGTTTGGGATATTTTAGATGAAAAAAACCTGTCTTTCCACTAATGCTCTGGCAAGGTTTTCTAGGCTCTGTCTTTGCCATGTGATTATGGCTGACTCAATATTTGTCAGTGTCCATTGAATAAAGGAATGGTGAGGCATCACTGTGTGCAATATAATCTGTCCCAGTTCCAGTAAAATACACAAGAGTGAACGCCATCATTCTCCATTAGGGCTATACTGTGGTGATATCTACTTTCTTGACTCTGGAGAATTGATTGCTACAGCAGAACATTTTGATTGAAGTGAACGTTTTGTAGATCCCATCAGTTTAGTTTGTTGAGGTTTGTGCTGAAAATATACCTTCTGCAGTTTCTAATGCTACTAGTTCCCCCAAACAGAAATACAGAGAACCCCATCCATGCAAAATAAGAAGCAAAAATAGCAAATGGTGCCATATTTATATTTCAATACTCAGAATACAAGTAAACATCCTTGGTGAAAACACATCACTGCTTCCAATTAAGGCAATATAATTGCATGTTTTGAAGTGGAACAATGGAAAAATCTGACAATCCATTGTGTTAATACGAGACACAGACTTCAGAGACATCTAAAAGATTCACATCTAATCTGTATAATGCATCTGCTATGCACTACTTTTTGCATAACATTTTAGTATTGTGTGCAAATATACTCCAGGCAGATAAACCAAAGGCATTGTTGATAAATAAGCATTTGAGAAGTTGATGAAATGAACAATACTCTTTAGGTGGATTTCTGAAACTATTATTTGATAGCTAGTTCTGATTTTTCTTTCTATTTTTACAAATATGTTTTCAAATGTAAAAATTATGACAAAAGGAAATTTCTGCTTTACCACACTTTTCTGGTTTTAATTTATATTTTCTTTGTGGATTCTGCCTTTGTTTCTACCTAAAAGTACAGTTACTGTGTGCCTTCTAGCCAATTATATGTAGAAAAACAGTTCACAGACCTGAGGTAGATAATATTAAGAATCTAAAATTAGTTTCAGAAGATAAAATGTCCTCTTTAAATCCTACAGGGTCTACTTTTTAAATCATAATAGCAATTGGTACTCTTTCAGTCATCACAGTGCAGACAGCAGGATGACCATGTGCTTGCAAAGTTGCATTGGATTTTCACAGATTTATTTACTTTATGTACTTTTCTCATCACAAATTATTTCAAGAGCAACTCTTAAGGTAAAATGACATTAACTCTGCTGCTATTGTCAGAAAACATTATTGGAGTAAATTATATAGGTTGTTATGACTGCCCCCCCCCACACACACACACTGCCAGTCTGTATCCCAGATATAAGTAAGTGGACAAAGGTACTTGTACTAGCAGCTGTTTATGCATACACAACATGTGGTTAGGACTCTCTGTTGCATGAGATTTCCATATGATATCTAGAAAACCCTGTGAAAGAGTAGTTTCTTGTGCTTAGGCCTCCTGTGCACCAATTACGGACGTGTGAGGATTTCATTTCGGCCATCTCCACACTGGGCTGATATAGTGCTATTATTCCACTTTCAACATTCTATGGAATCCTGGGGTTTGCAGTTTAGGGAGGGGCCTTTGAGGAAAGGCCTTAGTTTGGTGGACACTGAATATGGGAAAAAGCAAAACAAACAGAATCACCCAATCTAGTGGGTGTTTGTTTCTTAAAAAGTCCAACTTTGAATCCACGTATTCAATGTTTTCTAAGTATGGAATTCAGGCTGCTGCCTTTTTTTTCCCTGACAGGTTCATCACTTCTAACTGGGACAAGGTCAACAAGTAAAACATGCTCCACTCCGTCTCTTCACTCAGACCAAGCAAATGGTTTAGGTTTTTTTAATATGAAGGTGTCAAAAATTGTGTTTCTTTATGGACAGGGAAGAAACAAGAAACTGGCAGATTAGGCATGAATACACAGAGGCAGGGTGAGTACTGTGGGAAGCTCATTGCAGTATATAAAGTTAGTTTGATATCCATTTCAATAAGTCACAGACAGAGGCAGGTAAAGATATCATTTTTAGATAATTTAAGCTTAACACAGTGAGAAGACATATTATCAGAAAAAGTAGCGACAGAAATGGTGTTGTTAAAAGATCTGAGCTGAACTGAATGCTGTGATAGTCAGTAAACTGGAAATGGACTTGGGGGTCTACAATGATATTTGCAAGATGTGACGAGGCATAAATCTGCTTTTGTTCTGTTGGGCTTCTGTCATCTACAAAGACAGTCCAGGTCTCCAATATTCTCCCATCCAAGTCCTGCTGTAGTGCCCTCCAGAGCCCTTCCATCTCTTCCCTTGACTTAGTGGGCCACAGTGCTTCAATCTTTGTTAAAAAGTCTTGCTAGAGAACTGTAGAGAATTCAGTCAATAAAATGACAGGTTACCTATATGGCATTTGAACTAAGCAGTCAGGGTGTGTCAGAAAATACAGTCTTCCCTGAGCATTCCCAGGTTTGATGTTTGCGAATTTGATTATACCTGCCTTTTGGTGGTTTTGATGGGGGGGCATCTTTGGAGCCAATGCAGTGTGAGAGAGATAACATAGGCAATTGTGGGAGCCATCGCTCTCAGAGTGCCTTGGGTATGAGGACATTCTCCCACCCATCCCAGAAGCCAGGCATTCAGCAAGCACTGCCACCTTCCTCAACATCAAGATCCATATGCATAGATAATTGTGGACACAATAATCATGAGGTAGATTCTAGCCCAAACTTACAATTAATGTAAGTGTTGGGGTTTTTTTTTTAAAAAAAAGTTATGACTACTCATCACATTGCTATTAGGAGGTGGCAGAATTTAATCCCAAAATAAATGCAATATATTTTAATTAAAGTTAATTGCTTATTTGCTGTATTATTTGTATTATTTTTAAATGGTATTACATTGTTGTGTTGTTATATATTTTATTTTTTGCCTTTTGAATAGTTTTTCTTTTTTTAAAAAACAACAACCCAACTTTTGAATTAGCCATTTTAGATGCTATTGGCATAGTGACTTTTGGGGGGAAAATACCAGCAAAAAGCTGTTTTGTGAAGGTATTGATTTGCTCACAGTGTGACATGATACACTACCTTTTCACTTTTTAGTAAGGCAGCTTGCTAACAAAATGAGTAATTGTTGTTTGCTATGCCTTTTCCAACTTTCAGAAAGTTCAAGCCACTTATGTCTACAATAGCACTCAGCTATTGATAGAAATCAAAGCAGTTCCAGGCATTCTGAGGGTAGCCTTTGAACTAAGCAAGATAAAGTAGGTCATGCCATCTATTTAGAGGATGACTAGAGGTGGCATTGGCTCATAACCTAGGAATCACTAGGAGTGATCCATCCCTTTCTTTAAAGCTGGTAGGTGCTTGTTTCATGTTTACTGTTGTGGCACTCTTCAATATCTTTGGTTAACTTGTTTCTTTCTCGAAATTCTTTACAAAATTGAAAGGAACTACTGGTATGTTTGTCCTCCAAAGATAAGTGGGTAGAACACATGTAAACCCACAAAGCTGTTTTCAGTGGGGGTCTAACCACTGAGCCATCTTGGCCAGTACTGTCTTCTTCAAATGGTAGCCACCCTGCAAAGTCTTAAAACTCTTTGATCTGAGGATGACAGTAATTTAAACATGTACTCTGGCTACGACTTAGGATCCCTTCCCTTTGGGCAGACAACTTCAAGGACTCAGTGAAGAAAAATGGAAATTTAGCCAATGGCAGAAAATAGACTTTGGTTCATTCAGAAATCTCTGCAGTGTTAGCTATACTCAAATATTCAATATGAAAATTAAAGGGAGGCCATGCATTAGTAAGCCCATATCCCAAATGCCAAGTTGTGATCTGCATCAGTCTAAAACATACACATCAGAACCTTGGGGTAGAACTAGCCCTTTCATGCTTGTGACAACTAAACTGCTGAAAGGGGTTTTAATCTATGAAGAATATATTTCAGAACAAAATCATTCTCAAGGTGTTTTCTGAGAAGAAGAATAACCTATAAATGCAAGTGTTAGTATTTATTGTTTAGATATAAGAGGTGCTTTATAGAGTTAGATTAACCAAAGATCACTACCTCTGGGAGCTTCTCATCTAAATTAATTCACTAGTTACGAAAGATGATAACAGAGGAAAGTGGGGAAAGAACTCCCTTTGACAAGGTGGTATCCTTTATCAGGCATGCTAGTTTAGGGTGCTTGAAATTAAAGTGCAACACACCTGGAGGATGTCAGCTTGGCCAGAACCACAAGTACTGAATCTGAGGAAATGCAAGAACATGTTTGTAAGCTTTATTTCAGAAAAGGACAAAGATTACTACTTATATTATTTATGTCATGCCATGTCAGGTCTTGTAATCTTTTCATGATTATAGCCCTGGGAAGTAAAAAAAAAAAAAAGAGGACATCAAACTCTATTTGTTTTCTTATCATAATATATCAAAGGATTTTATATCAAGTTCTTTCTTTTTCAATAGAGTTTCTTTTATTTTTGTATCCCTGGTGAATTTTTGGAATGTGCCCTCGTTCTTTTGATGAAAGCCAATTATAATGGGAAGGGTGGTCAGTTGTGTGTGGACCTTTCAGCTGTGTGAGCACTAGATAACTGGAGGTTAGACATTAAGTATTTCTCTAATGAGCTGAGGGGTGAAAGGGAACAACAATAGTTGTCGCAAAAGCAAAACACCCTACAGATAATAGCAGATGAGCCTAAAGCTGTCCTGACTTTCAGCACTTGTGTATGTAACAAAAAAACAATAATAAAATATCCAGAAAAGTACACAATATAAAAACTGAATTGATTGACCAAAGATATATTAGCAATCCAAAAATGTGCTGAACATGTCACTGAATGCATCTTGGGATCTCATGCTTGTGATTCTTCTCCTTTAAACTAACAACAATTGTGGGAAGGACAGGTCACACACTGGTTGCCCCCCAGCTACACAGTTAAAAAGTGTCATGCAAATATGTGGTGTACCCTGAAGCTGCTATTTACTAGACAAGTGGGAAATGCTGTTGTGAAGGCAATGTTAACTGCTCTTGAACATCTCATTCCGTCCTCTATTGGCAGTATCATGATTTCGGTTTGAGTTGTTCCTCCCCAAAGCTGGTATTTTTAAAATAAAAACAACACTAACCCTTCCATATCTGATTTTGTGAGCCTCATGTTCCAAGCTTCAAATTTTCATACCTTCCAATATTTCACAGGTGAAGGCCAGAAGACCTGTGGCTGAGTAACATCAGTGTCATCAGTGTCAGTGTTAGTGTGGTGAAGAACCAATGGAAAAATTAAAGAACAGATTTTTTAAAAAAACTATTTTAAGAAAAGAAGCCTCATATCCTGAGTTTAGGAAAGCCTTCTTTAAAGACTTTAATTCAATAAATACAACTTCCTATGCAGTTGTGCATATATGTATGAAATATTAAATATTATTAAAATCAATATAATATATTACAAATGCTTAAATTTACAGCATTCTCAACCCAGGCTCACTGTATGAGTTCATACCCACCTTCTCTGCCCAATTCAGAGAGGGTGGGTATAATCATAGCTACTCCGTAATAGCCATGTGGTCACTGTGGGGCAGTCATACCCTCACAATCTAACTTACTTCAGAGGGTTGTTAGGATAAAAATGAGGATGCTGGGGAGAAATAATGGACAATACTTTTAATCTGAGATGATAAATAAAATGAAATGACTATATGGTTGGAAAAAACATGTCTGTCATCAAGAATTCCATATGTTGCAATGGCCTTTTAAAAACTCTTCCCTTAGGCCAAGTTCTTGTACACATTTACCAAGGAATAAGTCCCACTGAACTCATTGTATTTATTTCTGAGTAGTTATGTATATGATTGTATTTTTAATGTAAATAGAATATTGCTTTGCAAGGGAAAAACACTCTCAAAATGGTATCTCATAATGTTGGATATCTAAGATACAGTTTCTTTTCTATGGTGTTAGGGAGCCCTGGGACATGCACACATATAAAGGATTAGTAAATCAAAAGGAAGGGGATGAACAAAGCTAGCGAAACTGAGCCTTAAAATATGACATGTACAAAAGTCTCAAAAATAGAACTGTTGTGGAGAGAAAAGAAATGATTTCCAAATTAGGAATGATTTTCTGCAATACTGATCTCATTTTAGGGACATTGTAGATGGAGGGAAAGCCCTCCACCAAAATTAAGAGTGAGATCTATGTGTGGGAGACAGAGACTGAGAGACAGTGTGGAGCACACCTCTGGGGGCATTGCAATTCAAAGGGAATTCCTTCAAGAAAACCCTTAGTAGATTGTTGTGTTTGGTCTTTTTTCTTTCCTATTGAAAGAAGCAATTGGAGTCATGCAGGTTCATTCCAAAGTGCCAGTGTCTGCAGCACCTCACCCTTTACATCTTGCTCTGATTTTGCTGAGAGGGACAAGACTTGCCTGATCCTCTCCTCTCCAGTGAGATGGGGAGCTGAGGAAGGTGACTGAGTGCAAGGTACTTGTCAACTGTAAAGCCAGCTTGGAAGTGCACTGCAAAAAGTCACTTTGCAGCCAACTGGTTAGGAATAAAAGAAAGGTGGAATCTGAGTCTCCTTAAGACAGACTGAAAAACCAAGGGTGGAAAGGGCTAGGTATAGCTTTCCCAGCTAATTCTTGATTGTTGAAGTATATGTGTTTAGTTCCTCTCTAAGCTTGAGGAACTTAAGGTTTGTGTGGAATTTGTGATAGTGCTTAGTTGTTTCTTAGCCTGTACAACAGGGCTGAGCAACTTTCGGAAGTGCCTCACCAGAGCCACTGAGGGGCATATTATTGTCCATTGTGTTTCTGCTAAAACTACTACAGTAAAGATTTAGTAGCAACTTGCAGGAGGGAACTAGAAGTCTGAGAGACTGCAGAACAAAGTTTCTGCTTCTCAACTTGAAATGACGGGAAGGGAAGATTAAGGAGAAGATTGCTGAAATTTTGACAGTGTAAATGGTGACAATTGCCAATTCTGCAATGGCAGAGGGCAATTGGGGCTGCAAAACAGGGGTGTGGGGACTGATCACAGATCTTGGGACTTGTGTTTGAAAATAGCTTTAAGCGAAACATTGAACCATTATGATACATTCAGAACTGCTACAGTGAAGGCACAAATTTAGGTACTGCACGACTCATTTTGCTTCGTTATTCATTTCACAAGAGGTGGTCTGTAACAAATTGTCAAATATTTAAAATTAAAAATAGCTATTCTGAGTAGCCCTTGACTGACACAGTCTCATGTGGGCTAGCAGCAAGATAGCAAGTGACAAGACACTGGCCTTTTTAATTACACATTTTGGATCCATTTTGGGAACTTTGCCATGAAGTTTTGAACACAATCACACTTCTGAGTTGTTTCTTATATTGGTTTGGTGATTTTCCCAATGCAAATCCTTTTGGAACTCTCAACTCCACAGTTTAAAACAAAACAAAAAGGCAAACATTGTATTATTGACACTTTCTTTATAGGTTTAAAATTAGTATTTTGTTTAGCAGTGGTCAACAAATTAGACACACATTCAGTACTATGGCAGCTATGAGTTTAATTGAAAAAAAATAGATGCTAACAGCTACTTATCTTGTAAATATAGGTACAACAGGACAAACATATTGACATGGAAAAGGAACACTTACAGTTCACAGCATTGGTGTTCCTTCCCTAATGGTTTTTGTATCAGGACAAATGTCTTTCTTCAATCTAGTGCAAAAATGTAATGTTAGAGATGGAAATGTTGTCATTAGCTATAAAGCAGAGCTCTGCCCCATGTTTGTCTTCCCTCCAGTGAAGACAACATCCCTAAGGAAAGATTTTCACAGTGTCACTCTTTCTCTTCTCCAATCTTCTTTCTTCTTCATTCATTCATTTGTGAAGGTATCCTTTCTGGTATCCCAGTGTCAATCAGGAATGAGGCTCTAGAGGCATTTGATGACAATGGCATTATGCTATTAGGCTGTGACTATTCCTTTTCTTTTAAATTGGCTTTTAGAGGTAAAAAAGGACATCAAAATGAGAAATTAACACTTGAAAATTAATGACCATTCAAAAGGTCATAAATCATCATTGCTACAGTGCCCTTCCTGCCCCCTCCGCCCCCATAATAATAAAAAAACTAGAGAAAATATCTGACATTTTTAATATTTTTATCTAATAATTGACTCCATCAGTAATATTCATCTACCCTGAAGTAAATGGTGTGGTTTTCTTCTTTCTCCTTCCATATTTTGTCTATGAACAGATATGAAGACATTAAATAACAATTTATTATTCTTCCTCTTAACACAGTCTTATAAATATTCTATCAATATAAGAACCTTTTATTAACAGAGTGAAGGTTATGGAATGGCTCCTCACAAAATTTAAGTTTGATAATAACTCAGCACATTTTTGCTCTGTGTCTAGTATGCTCCAAGTAGCTGCTATACAATGTGGTCCAGGTGCACAAATTATTCTGCGGTATTTTCCATGAACAACTTCAACAATTTACCAAAACTGGAACACATCAAGAACTATTGCACAAATTGCTTTAAGGTCATTTTTGGAGGTAGACCTACTTGTTGGCCTGCCTTAATATCAGGGAGTCAAGTGAGTTTTATGAGCAGGACTTTCTCAGTTGTGATCTCCACTTTGTGGAACTCTTTCTCACGGGATGCATGACTTCCTCAGCTATAGCATTTTAAAAGCCTTTGAAAACTCATTAGGCTTGGATGGCTTTATACTACTGTTTCTTATATTGACTGAGTTCTGTTTTAATACACTGTTGTTCATGTATTTTGAATGTTAATAGTTTATTCAAGTATGATATATTGTGTTTTATTTTTATCTGTGCAAATATCTACGCAGCTGGTATTAAGCCATATCAGCCTCTTTATAAGGACATTTTCTGTATGAGAAGAGGAATCTTCCTGTCTCTCAGTCCCAGAAAAAACAAGTAGGGAGGCAACAATTACTGTCAACTTGTAATCATCTCCATAGTTTCTAGAAAGCTAGTTTTTTTGGGTTATATAACCCCCATCTATTAAGGCATATTTTTGTCTCAGTCCTAGAAAGAGTATTGCTGACTCTTTCTATAGGAGATCTAGTGACCCCAGAAGCAAGTGACATGTGTGTTAGAAGACCAACAGCACATCAAGGTGTGTCTTCATTTGGCTGAGGAGCATGAGCACACTTTCCTTGCTTTTCTAATGTTAACTGTATCCTTTTCTCTTCTGTTAGTAATCAATAAAGCCATAGTCTGTATTAATACTGGTCTTGTTTTTCCTCAATATATTCTTGCACCTGGTTTAGTCAGGATCTGACTAGATCAGGCCCTCCAGAGAAATACAACCGGTCATATTGGCCTGGGAGTTGTGGGAACAGGAGTTCAGAAAGTAACCCATAAGTTTTATGTCACTATATCTAGCAATCCATTGCCCCTCAGCCCTTTGTGTATAGTTTTCTTCTTGTTTATGTTGTGAGTAATATGGATTTGGCTTAGGAAGATATATTCACATACACGACTACAATTGGTTCACTGTGTCTATATCCATACTTCATTGAAGAGAGGAAGGCATTACAGTAGACCTGAGCTAACAAACGACTCTAGTACTGCACTCATGGAACAAAAGGGAATTGGAGGTATAAAGAGGTTGTGACATTATATTCTGGAATGGGGATAGCAACGGTTGCTGCTCAGCAGTTGTTTCTGGTTGTTGGCTTCTCAAAAGATGAAGGCAGTCACACTGGATAAAACACAGTTTGATACACTTACACTTTTGGTGCTGAAATAGTTCTCTCTCCCTTCATCTTATTCTCAACACAGCATGCTCCCAAGGTCATATGAAAGCAAATGGCAATGACAAAAAGAGCAATAATGATTTAATTGCTAATCATTTCCCCAGCAAAGAACTTTGTAAATTTTCAGGGATTTAACAAAGCTATGCTTTCAGCAGATATTTATTTTTCTTGGTCAATTAGGGTCCCATTAGACTGACAGCTCCTCTTCCATACAATGCAACATCCAGAGCGGTTTTGTGGGAGAAAAGGGTGCTTAATTCTTCCCTGCCCCACTCTTTTCTCTAACATCAGGAAATATGATATGCAAGCTACAATTCTGTCGACACCCAGAGAAAGCATAATGTGATACTGGGGGCACAGTTCAAGTGAATCTCATCTTTCATTTAACAAAGAACAAGCTTCTACCCTGATTGCAAATATATACCTAAAGAGTGGGAGTTCAAGGAAAGCTGAAATTTAGCATCGTCTGACAGATCCCCATATGTTCCTCTCTCCCCTCCTGGAGAATTTATTTATCTCATCTGTGATGCCAATATTGCCATTTATGGATTAGGAGAAAGATAGGGGAGAGCAACACCTCATCTAGCTATGGCCATTTCCATGCCTGACTGGGTCCTACCGATGTCCCATTGTGATACCAGCAATGCCTTTGCTGGGAAGCAGGCACGATGGGAATGCTCCCCCTGTATCTGACCAGCTCCGTGCAGAAGGGAGCACGAGCGACACACGCCTGCCATCCACAGTGCAACCAGTTCTTTCCCGTCTTGCACTGGAGAAGAAAGCAAATGATTGCACTTCTGCTCCTTCTGCATGGCTGGGGGTGATGGGAACATCACATGATCACAAGCACCTAATGGATTTTTTCCATTAAGCGAATATCCTGCAATGACAATGTGTGGGGACATGATGTGTGCAGGACTGCAACAATGATCTGTGAAAGCACAACCCGCAGATCACTTCCATTGCATCCCCATCGTGGGACTGTGATACCATGGGGAAATGGCCTATGTTTCTGTAGCTAAATTCACAGTGATGACATTATCCTTTGGTAACTTCAGGAGAGTCTGAAGGATGATGGTCTCATCATGTGCCCAGCTATAAGAACATAGCTAGATGCTGTGTGGTTTTCTCCTTCCCTGTTATCCCCTGACGAGTTTAATGGTGATGTGGCGATAATGTAGGAGATAGAAAAATACAGTGGTCTGGGAGCTCTTGCACAATGGAACTAGTGAAAGCCTTCCCTTGGAATGACCATAAAAAGACATAGGGAGGTGAAAATTTATGTCTCTGTATGTCACCAACAGGGTAGTAAATACACACATTAAGGAATAAGCCCCATGGACTACAGTAAGTCTTAGAACTGAGTAAATCTGTAAATTACAATTATGTGTGAAAACTTCCAGGTGCATTGCAAAGGGAAAGAAACTGCTCTACTGCATTCTTTTTTGCAGATTCTTGTGAAAAGAAAACCAGTAAATTATAAAAGCAATTTTTTAAAATGCAGAATCAATTATGCAAATAAGAAATTATGCAAATTTTCTTCTTCTACATAATTTATGGAGGTCACAGAATGGAGCTTTTCCTAAAGAAGTTTTTTTTAATTTTGTGAGTGCCGAAAGTTAATATTTTTAAGCACAAATTTTGGTGTAAGGAGAAAGTAAGTACTAACCATTTATTTAATTCATTAAACATTGGCTAAAGTAGAAAAGGGGCAAAGCAAGGGCACTGCAAGAACTCATTCCCAAGAGGAGGCAGGGGTAGTGAAGCCATGAATGTCTGAATTATAATGCAACTAGAATCCTGGATAAACCCACTTTTGCAAAGAGGTATAAAAACTAACATATAGTTCTACATTAACAAAGGCCACAGTGCAGACCTAGCTAGTGAAAATCATTTTTATATAAATTAAGCCAAGCGGATATTTGTATGGATATATAAATTATTTTGGCTTAGCTTTCCATTAGTGCTAAGTGTTGTCTAAATGTACATTTTTAAATGTGACTTATTACCTCAACTTAATTTAAAAGATTCAGTTTTTAATTTGGTTTTAACAAATAAGTCTAAAGAAATTCAGGAAGGCTTTTACCAAGTAAGTGTTTTTCATGAAAGGAGGTTTAAGGAAGGAAACGTATGGAATGAGTGTGAGCATGGGAGTGACAAATACAGAATGAGAATGAGTCTCTGTAGAACATGTGGAGTGGGCCTAGTCTCCTTTGACTCAGAAGCCATGTGTATATTAGAGAGAGTCAGGGAGAGACAGGCCATTTCCACACTAGACTGTTATAGCGCTATTATTCCACTTTCAACATCCTATGGAATCCTGAGGTTTGCAGTTTAGGGAGGGGCCTTTGAAGGGTGGATTTTTGTTGGATTTGAAGGATACATACTTTCATATCACAATCTGACTATCTCACTGACACTTTCTCATTTTCATCATGGGAGGAAGGGCCTATTGTTTCTGCATCCTCCCCTTCATACTTTCCACTGCACCTCATGTTTTCACAAAATGCATTGTGGTTGTGGCTGCCTGGCTAAGGCAGCAAGGTGTCCTATGACTGTGCTACAGACATCTTTCTCTCTCTTCCAACAGATGTTACTTGGCAGCAATTTTCTCCAATTTCCATATCCTTGGCAAACCCTTCTGCTTCCAGAATCCATTGGTTAAATGGCTTCTGAAGGTCCTCAAATATTGGGACCTATGCCTTAATGGAGCTTGGAGCTGGTCCTGCCCCAACCGTCTAAGCAAACTTTCAAGCCAAAGAAAGTTTGTGTCATTCACCTACTTACCTGGAAGACATCATTCTTGGTGACAATAGCATCTGCCAGATCAGCAGGAAAGGTAGCCTCTGTGTGGACCCAGCATATCTAAAATTTCACAGGGACAAGCCATCCTTAGATTGGACATTTTCCTTCTATCAGAAGTGATTTCTGTATTTCACTTGAACCAGCACATTGTCTTTCCTGAATTCATGCAGAACCCAACATTGAACTTGGACTATACGCTACACTGTTTAGATGTCAGGCATACTCTTGTCCAGAGAAAGATGTCCAGAGAAAGATTCTTTGTTACTCCTCAAACAAGAAGGGTCTGTTAGGGTGGATAAACAAAACACACCTCACCATATCCCCAGATGGACACAGAGCTGGTTTGAACCCACAAACACAATGTAGGAAGGTAGAAAAAAGAAGGAAAGAAAGACACACATACACAGAGAGGTAACTTTGGCCAAAGGATTCATCCAAAAAAGGAAGGAAGGATGGTTTTTTCTTTCAGGCTTCCCTTCTGCTACCATTTTTATGTTCATATTAAAGAATGCTTATAGGAAAGAAAAGATTCATGCATCAGAATCAGCAAAGTTACAGCTTGTACATGTGTTATATTCTATCTGACCCTTAACATTCCTCAGTCTGTGTGTTCCAGCCAACATCCTGGGTCATTCTCGAAGACATCTTTCACGATAGCAGTGTCCTTTGCTTGTACATACTGATCACTGACATGCATTAGGCAGAACAAACAATTCTAAAGTAAGGTTGCTTGATAAGCTACAAATGTCTAAAACGCCAATTAATATCACAGTTAATGATTATCAAGTATTAATTCTATAGCAAGTTACGAACCACCAGATTTCAAGCCTAACAGGTCTTCCTGTTTCACCTTAATCTTGACCATCCATCTGGCCTACGAACTGCTTAATAAAGATCCTCCTGTTACGTGCATAGCAATTCCACCAGACTTATGGCTCCTTCATCAGAATTCTTGAAAGGCATGCCTCTGGAGGACATTTGCAAAGTGGCTACATGGACTCAGACACTGACATTTATCACTCACTTTAGGCTGGATGCCAGGCCCGGGGCTGATGTCACCTTTGGGACAGCCATGCTATTTTTCTTGTGTTCATTACTGTCCCACCTCCTACAGTGAGTAGCTCATTTGTGTGAGTCACAGAGACCATGAAGAAGAAGGGCAGGTTGCATACCTGTAACTGTAGTTCTTTAAGGGGTCATCTGTGAACTTAATGAACATCCACCCTTCCTTCCCATTGTGTATCATGCTCTCTTCTTAGGTCTTTGGCTGCTGCTTCAGCATACAGGCAACTGAGGGTTTGATCAGGAATTGGGGTGGTCACATGAATCAGGGAAAGAGAGTCTTCCTCCAAAATTCTTATATAACAGCTCTAGAAGATTCCAGACAATACACTGAGCAAGTACAGTAAACTTCCCATTTGTGTGAGTTCATAAATTACCACTCAACTACAATTACAGGCAAGCAACGTGTCCATAACGTGATATACATTGAAGCTGAAGTTCCATCCTTCACATATGCACCAAAGTGTTCCAAACAGGCAGTGACTGAACACAAAATCATCATGAAGTCATGGTGAAAAGCCCAGTGAAAACATCACCCTTAAAAATAAAATTATACATGTCTTGTTGCCTTTATATAAATTCACCGTGCAATTACACTTAGGCCCTTTTTGCATGGCATTTTCCATGCGAAAGGGTGTCTGGAGTGTCGCACAATTGTGAGGAGCGATCTGCATGACACACTCACAATTGTGCAATGCTCTAGAGGCCAGCAGGCACCAATCGCACACCTTTTCATTTTCAGCTAGAAGCCAAAAATGGTGCACAATCGCGCATTGCTCCCGGCCCCCACGTGCACTTACCTGGCGTGTGGAGCCTCCGGAGCTGTGCCAGTCACACTTCCTGCCCCAGCACAGTTTGGGAAGGTCCCAGGCTACACCGTGGGAGGAAGAGACAGGGCTCTCGTGTGAGCAGGCAGCTTGTGCAGAGCCAAAGGACCCTGGATGCAAGAGCCTCTTGCCGGAGGCTGCTCACGCGATCCCTGCACCCCAGCGCTGGAAGAAGGTAAGGTGTGGAAAGGGCCTTAGAAAACTATGAATAGGTATAGTTAACTGGACCTGAAAGATGATATTATAAGTTCAAAAAGATGCAATAAAGAGCAACCAGAATAATGAGGAGATTGTACCTACTATTCAATGAGGAAAGATCGTCATTCTAGGGACTGTTTATTTTAGGAAAAAGGTGAATAAAGGGAGGCACACATCAGAAGAATATAAATTATGCCTGGCATGAGACATCTTTTTCCCCCCTTTCTCATAATATTTGATTTTAGGGTCATCTTGTAAAGCTGAATGTTATGTGAGTCATATCTTTTTCTGTACACGTAGGCTATAAGTGTGCAATGCTTTGTGTCACATCTCACAAAGCAATATGAGAATATGCTACAGTTGTGTTGAAACCAAAATGCACCAGCTCCAAGACATAAGCAAACAAACCAGAGTATGTAGAAAGCAGAGTTCTTTGTCTGCATGTGCATTTGAAAAAGTGATTTTTGAATCCCAGTGAGAATTGAATCGACAGGCCCTGCAATTATCTGGCTAGCAACACTGTCATGTAATTAGTATTACAATAAATGTGCAAACCTGGAATTATTATAGAAAATACAATTTTACTGCAACAAAGGCTGGTGACAGTGAAGCACTGAACCTACGAGGGTGTGCTTAAATGATGTTCTTCAATCATATTCAAAGGAAGGTGCATTTTAAAAAATTCTTACAGGGAATTTCAAGTGGATCATTTCAGCCATGCAAATGTGGGGAAAAGATAACTGAGTGTTGCTTGCAAATGGCCAAGAACATCAAAGAAACTGTTAAGAAAGCTGAGTTTCCATGCTCACTGGTGGAAAGGTACTTTCACAGTGAGAAAATCTGAACCACATGCCTTTGGAAATGCTTTGGCCTTCTTACCCTTTATTTCAGAGACAGCTGAGTGATGGGCCTTTTCATATATATTTGTACATTTATTTAAACAGTTCCAGTTTTTAGCTCTTCTCCCACTGCCAGTGACAGCTAGTGTTTTATTTTGCTAAATATTTCCCTTGTTGAACACCAGTATTTCAGTTTTCCTTTCTCCAGTCTACACCTTCACACCTCCAAGTGCTATGGATCAGCTGGGATGGCCACATTTAACCCTCTCCTTTCTGATTAGCTGTTGTTGATGTGTGCCTTCAAGTCATTTCTGACTTAGAGTGATCCTAAGGTGATCCTATCATGGAGTTTTCTTGCTCAAATTTGTTTGAAGTAGGTTTGCCTTTGCCTTCCTCTGAGACTGAGAGACCGTGCCCTTTTCACACGGCATTTCTGAAGCAAAAGGGCCCCTTGAGCATCACGTAAATGTGAGGAGCGGTCCACACAATGCACTCACATTTGTGCAATGCTCAAGAGCCTGACGCAGACTGCGCACACATTTTTTTTATTTTTGGCTTAAAGCCGAAAATGCTGTGCGGTCACGCATCACTCCGGGGCCTTGTGTGCACTTACCTGGCATGTGGAGCCTCGGAAGCCAGGCTGGTCACGCTTCCTGTGCAGTGCAGGCTGGGAAAGGTCCCAGCTGCACTGCAGAAGGAAGAGACGGAGCACTCGCGCGACCAGGATGCCGTTGTGAGCCCAAGCAGGAGGGACGTGACTGCGTTCCTCCAAAGTCTTCATGCGCAAGCCCTGCCGCCCAGCATCGGAAAAAGGTAAGGTACAAAAAGGGTCTGTGACTTGCCCAAGGTCAGTCAATGGCTTTCCATGGCTGAGAAGGTCTTCAGAATTATAGTCCAACACTCAAACCACTACACCATGCTCGCTCTCTTAGTGGATGTTAAAATGTGTCACTCCATCCTCCTCAAATGTGTTGCTTCCTATAGTTGCCATTATTTGCCATCAGTCAGTGAAAACTGCTGCTAAGGATATCAGACACTCTCTCTTCTTTTCCTTGATGGTAACCATGCCTCTATGTCCTCATCATGGAAGGAATATGTTGCAGGCAATGCCATTTTTTTATATTTTCTCATTTACTTCTAAGCCTTGTGCATGATCAGTCACCACCATGTGCCTACCATTTCTTATAATGGGATCTTCATGTAGGGCTACTCGGTTACTCTTGCGCACGTGGAGCTTGAGATATGCTTCTTGCCCTCCTCTTACTCCTACAATATACACAGTGCTTTGCAAAGTCTTTCTAGTAAAGCACAGAGCTTGTAAGGATTCATTCCAGTAAGTCTCTAATGTGCATACCAAATTATTGTATATTTTGCATTTTCATTCTTTCTTTTGGACATGAGTTGATGTTCAAGCACCTTTTGTTCAAGTGCATGCAATTGTGGTGTGATTAAAGAAAACTTAAGATGTGTGGGAGGGACCGCTAGTCTTCCAGAAGCAATTTTGGTAAAGTATCTGTTGTTCATAATTCCTGTAAAGATGGCTGGTTTTAGTTAGAGAGTTGAGGCCTCTGTTGTGTTTCTCACAGCACTGGAAAGAACAAGGATAAACAAAGGAAGAACACAAGCCAGTGGACCTATGCGTGATTATTGGAAGAGAGAGACAAGGGACACACCACTCCTTCTGGCTTTCAGTCATAGGCACAGTATGCTATGTTACAGAGAAATAAAAGTAAGTTTTCTGTGACCCCGGAGGGAGCACAGTTTGCATAGGCCATGTTGGCCACCTTAGAAACTATGCTGTCATTGTGACTGCCTCTTTCAGGGTCTTGCCCTCCCCAACCCCAGCTTCTTGGCTAAACTCAGGAAGCCTGTGGAAGAGGAACCAGATTATATATTTAAATTATATAGGATGCTGGGGACATTGCTACCACTTCTTCAATTTAAGACCAAGCAACATGTTACATACAGATATGCATAACTGGCATGATGTCCTTTCCTATCTCTCTCTCCTTCTCTTTTGTTTTCTCAAAAAAAGCTGCTTGGGAAGCTGAATATTTTGAATTACCAGGAGAGGTCCTTGCCTATCATTTCCACTTTCTAAATGCCTCTCATGAACATTTGCCTCTTGCAAAATTTCAAAGGTTTGCTCCTGCCAGCTTCTTCAATTGCAATTATACCCAGGTAAGAGGCTGTATGATTGCAGACTAATTGTAGCATATATTTACACAGAATTCTAAGATTTTGGAATGGGTTAATCAAATCAGCTAGTGATGGTTGTGCATATAATACAAAGTAAACATGGTTAACAGAGTGTGGCAGAGATGGAGAGGGAGGGAAGGATAATCTATGGCCATTTCCACACGGGGTGAGGGAATCGCCCCGTGATGCTACTCACCTGACTTTTGGGCTCCCCGGTCCGGTCCACGCTGCTCAAGAGCAGCGCATGGCCGCCACTCCACATTCCTCCGGGGACGAAAATGGTGGCTTCCGGTTGGTCAAGGGTCTCGACCAACTGCCAGCCTAAAGCCCACCCCCAATGTGATCCTGTGAATCTGCATAAGGGAGCAGGCTCGCAGTGGCGTGCTCCGTGCTTTTGAAAGACCTGTTTTTAGCAGACTTTCAAAAGCATGCTGAACGACGACTTGGGGTTATTCCAGAGTGGGCTGGGTTGCGGATCTACATTAAGTCCACTCCCAGGTGCAGACGTCCTCCCTGGAGGACGCTCTGCCCCATTTAAAAATCTTGTGTGGAAATGGTCTATATCTTGACCATAGAGGAGGAAAAAGTACAAATGGAGGCCAAAAGGTCAAAAATGGAAAAGTCTTGCATTGATGATCTTTTTGCCTCAGTTCAACAAACAGCTAAATAAAGTAGTATTCTTTCTGTACTGGGGGCATTTATGCTTGGATCTCTTCATGCATCTGATTAAACAGGTTCTGTCACTCATCCAAGAAAGCTTCCGCCACAATAAATGTGTCATCCTTTAAGGTGCTGTAGGATATTTACTTGTGTAGCTGTGACAAACCAACATAACTACCCCTCTAGACTTAATCATTTTTCTACTGGAATGACTGATGTAACAAAGTATAAGCAAGTTCATTGCAAAAGTATATGTTGTACTTTGTGTTCCTGAATTGTTATAAGCTACTAAGTACACATTGAACATGCAGATAATTTTATAATGTCTTGGAGGGCCTTTCCTCAATCTAGCATCTTCCAAATGTGTTGGTTGATTATTCCCATCAACCTTGCCAGCATGTTCAATCTCTTGCTAGCCAGTTACAAAGAGTCCAAACAAACTGTCGAATTCTTTTTTAAAATATGAGAGAAAGGAAACAAGAGGGACTGTTCCACCAAAAATAAAAGCAGAAACTGTCAAACTGCCAAAGTGAAATACTATACTGCCTAAGGAACAATTTAATGCAGAGTTTCAGCAGTTACTTTTTAAAAAAAGAAATCATACTTATTTTACTTTAAAGGTATGTAAATCTTCTGTGGCCATTATTTTTGTCTTCTTGGTAGTCAACTGTAGCTCTATTTTTGCACTTTCTCTCTGTTATGTTTTTTTAAAAAAGACAATCTAATTGCTACGTGCTACTGGTATACAGTAAGAGCCCATGTTGTGTTGTGATTTAATTGTTGGATTAAGACACTGAGAGATGCAAGTCTGAATCCACTCTCAGCTATAGAAACCCAATGGGGGGCTTTGGGCAAGTCACAGGATATTTCCATACTATACTATTATAGTACTATTATTCCACTTTCAATATCCAGTGGAATTCTGGGGTTTATAGTTTACTGAGGTCAAAGAGATCTCTGATTGAGAATTCTAAATTCCCCTCCCTAAACTACAAACCCCAAAATTCCACAGCATGTTAAACATGGAATAATAGCACTATAACAGTGTAGTGCTGAAATGACCGCACTCTTTCTTGCTTCGAAGAGGGCATTGTCAAGCACCCTCTAAACAACTCTTGCCAAGAAAATCCTTTGTAGGGTCATCATAAGTCAGAACTAACTTGAAGACACACAACAACTAAAACAACAACAAACTGGTCTATGGCACAAAACTTTCTATATAGCTCATTGTCACCTCAGCACCCACAACAGAACATTAGGCAGCAGCATGAGACATCCAAGAGTCAGCCTTTGAACCATACCTCTTCCACAATTTACATTGGCCACAGCTTTCTGACTTTAAAAGTAGGTAATAAGTTGCCATCATTTAGACCTATAAAAGTAGTCAAAACCATAGTTCAGAAAGAGTATATCATTCATTATACTACAATTGTAACATGAGTTATCTGTACCTTGGTAATTGTGAAAAACAATTAATTGTTTCCAGGCTTTGCTTCCATGGAAAATGGAAGTAATGGTGTAAGATGGTTTTTGTTTTGCTTTTTGAACTTCTGGCATATTTATTTTTCAAGAAAGATCAATATAAGGCAATAATCCAAAGACTCATTTTTTAATTGCCCTGTTAATGAGATTTCAGGGACCTCTCAAGGGTACAATAGCTCTATTTAGGTGCTATTCACTTTAGAATTCAATATGGATACAGTTTGGCTACATGTTCAGCCTCCTAGAGATTGTATGGTTCCTCTCAGTCCTAATTTTCCAGGTTTCTAAATCATACAGAGAGTCTCCATAGATATGAAAGTCATCCCATAGGTGAGGCTCATGCTAGTGTTCACTAGACCTGAAAAAATTCCTGTCTGGAGAGATTGATTCAGAATAGAACAATTATAATTTTGGACTACATTTCCCATAATCCTTTACCATTGGTCTTGCTGGCTGGGTCCTATGGTATCTGTAGTCCAACATAGCTGTAGTGCAGCAGCTTGTTTGCCACCTAGTGTAAACAAAAGCATGGCCAGGGCCGTTTTTGCATGGCATTTCCAATGCGAAAGGGCCCCTTGAGCGTCGCGCACATGTGAGGAGCAGTTCACACGACGCACTCACATTTGCCTGACGTGGACTGCGCACACATTTTTTCATTTTTGGCTTGAAGCCAAAAATGCTGCGTGATCACGCATCACTCTAGGGCCCCGCGCGCACTTACCTTGTGTGTGGAGCCTCAGGAGCCGGGCCGGTCACACTTCCTGTCTCAGTGCAGCCTGGGAGGTCCCAGGCTGCACTGCAAAAGGAAGAGGCAGGGCTCTCACGCGAACAGGAAGCTCGTGCGGAGCCAAAGCAGCAGGGAAGCGAGAGCCTCTCTTTGGAGGCTGCTCGCACGAACCCCGCATCCCAGCACCGTGAAAAGGTAAGGTGCAAAAAGGGTCCAGGTCTGGGCTTATTGTGCAGTGACAAAGCACAGCTATATGTGATTCTCCTGTGTGCATTCAGAAGTGTAAATTCAGAGGATTCTACACTACATTATTCTCTTGGACAGACGGATTGTCTGTAAAGTATAATTTGGACCCATTTCAGCCAGTTGTGTAGACTGCACAAAAAGAACATAACGGAAAGAAAAAGAAGCTAAAGCAATTTGATTAAATATAACCTTAAAAATGAATCAAACAGAACTATGGAATCTATTCTCTCATCTATTTGACCTGGTCAGTACCAGGCAAACTCTCCATAGCTCAGTTCAGAATTAGATCACTACATGCAATTTTCTGTTGCTTTTTAAAAACTAAGCATTATGAAACAGCATACATTGGGCTCTCAGTATCTGATGAGGTTTGGTTCCAGGACCTCCTTGGATACCAAAATTTGTGGATGCTCAAGTCCCACTATGTACAATGGTGTAGTAAAATGGTGTCTCTTATCTTAAATAGCAAAATCAAAGTTTGCTTTTTGCATTTCTTTTTCTTTTTTAGAATTGTTCAAGCCAAGGCTGGCTGAATCTGTGGATGCAGAACCTACAGATATGGAAGGCCAACTGTATGTGTTTTCTCCCATTTTATAACACTGGTGTGTATTCATAGCATAGATTATAACTCTTTGAGTACCAGCATGGTCAATCACCATGCTGGTTGGGAGATTCTGGGAGTTCAAGTCCAAAGAGGTAACTTTTCCAAGCACTGCACGCTGTTCTACTGCACCAACCCCAAGGAACAGTAATTTGATTGATAGCGTAAGCCAAAACAGTCACTGACAATTTGCCTCCCCATTTGCAGGCAGTTTATTGGGGCAGAGGCTATTTCTGTACCATCTGGGGGAACATAGTTTGCTTCCTAAAATGGTTCTGGTTGCCCTTGATCGATTATCTAACCAGCAAAAGCATTATTTTGTAAATTCCATGCCCATCATAAAAGTGCATATAGGATCTATTTGATTGTTCAATGCTTGTAAGAGTATGGAGAGGGGGAGGGATGTCATGTACTCTAGCCCTGTCCCTTCTACTCTTATCCTATGTTCAAGGGAAAGGGCTGTAGTAGAAATTTAGCCTCATTCAGGCAAACATTGTTATAGTGCTCCATACAAGAAGCCTTGATATGGCAGGGGTCCCAGCGATGAGGAGTTCTGTAGACACGTCCATATGACCAGAACAGTGAAGTCACCAGTACAAGGGGCAGGACCAGAGTGGTTATCCTCACTAAGTTTATGAAGTCTGAACAATTGGGTACAGCTCCAGTTTCATAATAGACAACAAAAGTGTAACTCATTATCGTTAAACAACTTGTCTGGATGTGTCTTCAAAATGTTGTGAAGCAGGCACTTAATGCACTACCTCTGCAGGACAGAATGGGTCATGATACTGGGTTATCCTAGAGATTCAACAAGACCCCTTGTTATACCTCTGCATATCTACAAGCATCCCAGCTTTCTGTTGACATCATTTATAGTCTGAGAAAAGTGCTGTCGACAAATTACTATGCATAAACATTTTTTTTCATCTTTTAGCTAAGAAATATGTAAAGCTATATGGGGCCTAGTATAATGGACAATTCATTCCATTTACTCCTTCACAAAAGCATTGTTATTTTTTAAAGTAATTATTATAATAAATAAAAGTAAATAGGAAGAAAAGTGCCCAAGCAGAAATCTCACCTAACAAAAGAATGTACAAGAGTTTATACGTTTAGAATGTAAATGAGGGAGAAAAGGGTTACAAACACAACCAATTATGCCTTTATAATTCAGGGAACACTCTATATCCATTAAACTAATGGTAAAAAAAGGTTCTTGCTTTCCTTTCAGTAAATTGCAAGAAGAAAGAAACAAGCTTTTAGATTTGAAGGACGGACACCATTCTTTAGATTGCTGAGCAACAGGTCATGTTTCAAATATCTGTGACATAATTCTCTTTACAGTAAATTCCTAAACTTAAAAGCTGTTTGGCAACTTAGTTTATCTGAATTTACTTCTTAACACCACAACCCCATAAATGCCTACTCAAAAGCAAGTCCAATTGAGATCCATTGGGTTTTCTTCTAGATAATGTTGAGCTTAGAAGCTACTTTGTCCCACGCTCCTGTTGTGTCTGGTGGTTTCTATGTCACTGGGGCACTGAATTGGCTCTGGGTGTTAGCCTAGACTTTAAAGAAACTATACAAGGTGTTGAACCCATTGGGAGAATAGAGTTCACCACCTTGGACAGCTGCCAATAGTTTATTCTCAGCATTTGTTTACATTTCCCCTAAAATGGAGCTTTCCTAAGTCTACATTTCAGGAACTGATACTGCGCAAGGAAAAATTTTATCTTCTGTTACTGCCATACAAATCGATCTTGTAATCTGGCCAAAACATATATAGCATAGGTTCAGGCTAAGGGACATTTCCTTCCTATCAAGAATCAGCAAATGACATACTGTTCACTTTTACCAATACCTAAATGTTTCTTTAATGTATTGGTTTACCTGTACAACAGCGCTAGGATCATGATACTGAGCCAACATGAGGGAATCTACTAATGGCCTCATAAAGCACTACTGGTGTCCTCTCTTTATCCCTCGTTCTTTTCTGGCCTCTGCATGAGTCATTGGCATGGATAGGAAAGTCAGAAATCAAGAGTAGGAGAAACCTGGTGTCAAGCATTGGTAATGCTGGACCTAGGCAGGAAGCACCTATGACCAAATCTTATACACACACACACACACACACACATATTGTTGAGTAAGTGTCAGGTATGTGGTGAAGACAAATAAAAAAAATAGCATCAGTTCCCACTCCCCAAAAACGATATTCTGAAGTGGAGGCATCAGGATAGTTTGCATAACCACCCCACTGAGGAAAGTATAAAAATGATCTCATTCCACTGAGTTCACTTCTCAGTTTCTTCATCTGAAATCTCCATAGTTGCCTGACATGGTACACTTTATTAAAACAACCTGAATTCCCAAATCAGAGTTGGGTCAGAACTGCTACAGATTTGGCATTGTGAAAACACTAGGAAAACATGATGTAGACTTTTAAGAATGTCATACTAGAATCCAAAGTGTTCTTGTTGCAAATAATCCTGGATCTATTTGATTTTGCCAGCTAAACATTTTGGTTTGCTCCGTATACAGTGGAAAATTGGTTAAGAATATATTGTATTGCCATAGAATTATTTATTCTCATCTTGCCGGTGTCAAACTGCCCTGCAGTCTTTTCATAGCTATGAAATGGGGAAAAAATTAGCAATTTTGAGAATATTATGAAAATATCAATAGAATGCCATTTTGTACAATTGAAAAGGACACTCTCTTCTTAAGCAGTGAATGGTGTCCCTGCTGAATCTTTAACACATGGGCCCATAGAATAAAAAAATGCTGAACAAGAATGGTTCAGGTATTTAAAAAAACAACTTACAACTAGGCAGCCATAAATTCCTTCTGCGCAACTGACTACCAGCTATCTTGTCCATTACAACTGGAGTAAGTTTATTATTTTCTAAATCACATCTTCCCAGTTATCTTAGTAAGTCCTCAAAGACAGTCCACCTAAAAGCTTTTTTAGAAAATAATGCCCACTCACAGTAGAAGGCCAGTAGAGCTATTCATGAAAATATGCTTCTGTTAAGAATGTTTCTGTACTAAGGGATTTCTGTGCAATAATTTGTTGTCAAATACACCATTTCAGATTCTACAATCAGTTCTGAAAGAATGGCCATGTGTTTCAGTTAGCAGTTCTGCTCGACTGCCGTAGGATTCTGCATAGAATCATAGAAATGTAGAGTTGGAAGAGACCACACGGGTCATCCAGTCCAACCCCCTGCCATGCAGGAACACCCTCAAAGCACTCCCAACAGATGGCCATCTAGCCTCTGCTTAAAAACCTCCAAGGAAGGAAACTCCACTACACTCCGAGGCAGCGTATTCCACTGCGGACAGCCCTGACCATCAGAAAGTTCTTCCTGAAGTTCAGGTGGAATCTCCTTTCCTACAGCTTGAATCCATTGCTCCTTTTCCTGGTCTCTGGAGCAGCAGAAAACAAGCCCTCTCCTTCCTCTACGTGGCATCCCTTCAAATATTTAAACATGGCTATCATGTCCCCTCTTAACCTTCTCTTCTGCAGACTAAACATACCCAGCTCTCTAAGTCTATCCTCATAGGCTATGGCTTCCAGGCCCCTCACCATTTTGGTCGCCCTCCTCTGGACTTGCTCCAGCTTGACCATATCTTTCTTGAATTGGGGTGCCCAGAACTAGACACACTATTCAAGATGAGGTCTAACCAAAGCAGAGTAGAGTGGTACCAGTACCCCCCTCGATCTAGACACCATACTCCTATTGATGCAACCGAGAATTGCATTGGCTTTCTTGGCTGCCGCATCACACTACTGACTCATGTTCAGCTTGTGGTTTATTGATACACCTAGATCCCTTTCACACGTACTGCTATCCAGCCACGTGTCCCCCATCCTATATTTCTGTATTCCATTTTTTCTACCTAAGTGTAGGACCTTACACTTCTCTCTGTTGAATTTCATTTTGTTAGCCTTGGCCCAGCTCTCCAATCTGTCCAGGTCATTTTGAATTTTGATCCTGTCCTCTGCATATAGTATACACAGAAGAGATTGCATCATGGTAAGAAGGAATGGTCTAAAATATGACAAATATAAACTATCAAAGTATGTTAATTGAATAACTACCATTACAGGTGTGCCTCTTTTAATGAAATAGATGTTTTCCTGGGCACTGACATGTTCCAGTAGATTTTTGTAACCAAAATTAATATTATGTGTATGTGAAATGAAACAACCAGATCAAGTAAGCCTTGCGTAAGTACAGTTGTGTAGGGATGTGGGTCAGGAGGGTGATTTACCCCAGGTGGCAATGTTTCTGGGGCATCCCAGCTCATAGCCACACCCTCGTACACCCTGGCCACACCCCCACCCACCACAGCCACAGTCCCATGCTCAATGGCCACACCCCTCGCACTGTCGCCCCACCCCCCTCCACACACTCCTAGCTCCGCTACTGCATAAGTAAACAAAAACATTTTGAACCTTTTAGATGCCACATGAAAACTTCTTCCAAAATTCATCCAGGGATGATTTCTTTTCATTTCACCAGCCTGTAATTTCTTATGATTTATATGTTGATTGCTAAACTTACAGATCTATTGAGTCTTTTTACATGCTGAGGAGAGATTATGTGCTTTCTCCTTTTTCTCTCTGTTTTGCTATTCCCACATGCTCAGTAAGGGATTTTGGAGGCAGCAGCTGTTTATCTTGCCTATTGTAGATAAGCACATAAGATCCAGCAGAGTTGGCTATAGAATAGAATCCCATTCTCTCCCAGCCCAAGCTTTTATTGCATTGTTTACTGCAGACATACTGCTGTATCCTAACACTGAACATTTGTGTTTCTCCAGCTCTCCTTCACCACCATCCCAATTCTGAGGAGGAAAGAGGGGGTTCTCCAGGCTTAGAAAGACTGTAAAAAGGACGTTCTTTGTAGATTTTGCCAGATTTCATACATGAAGATCAGAGTGGTTTCATTCTGAGTAGACAGATGAGATCTTATATCCAAACTGTGCTTGATATATTAGAATTTTATGAGTCACATAACGAAAAAAAAGGTGCTCCCATCTTTCTTGATGCAGAAAAGCCCTTTGACAATGTAAATTGTTCCTTACTTATAAAAGTTATTGAAGATATGAAATTTGGTGAGACCCTCATAAATTGGATAAAGGCAATTTATAATGAACAAAAGGCCTGTATAATTATTAATGGCAATTCTTCTGAAAGCATTTCAATCTCAAAAGGAACTCGACAGGGTTGTCCACTGTCTCCTTTGTTATTTGTATTGGTTTTGGAGGTTCTGCTAAGGCAATTAAAGAGAGAAGATTCTATCCAAGGAGTCAAGATTAAGCAAGACCAATTTAAATACAAGGCCTTTGCAGATGATCTAGTGTTTTTCTTAGAAGACTCTTTACCACAAATTGCTAAATTTAATAAACTTCTAAATAAACTTTGGTCAATTGGCAGGTTTCAAAATCAATAAAGCCAAAACTAAGATTCTTTTGAAGAATGTAAAACACTATGAGAAACAGCTGGTTGAAAGGAAAGCAGGCATCCAATATGTGCAGAAAGTGAAATATTTAGAGATAGAATTGACCAACAATAATAATCATTTGTTCAAGAATAATGATCAAAGGACTTGGGTTCAGATACAAAAGGAATTGAAATTGTGGAAAGAGCTGAATCTTTCATTAGTGGGCAGAATTTCAGTCATAAAAAGGAGTATACTTCCCAAAATACTCTTTTTGTTTTTGATGATCCCAGTCTCAGTTCCCAGGAAGTGGCTTCAATGGTGTAAAAAAGATCCAAATTCATTTGGAATGGGAAGAAATGAGAATGAAGTATAAATGGATGACAGATACAAGACACAGAGGAGGCTTTGCAGAACTGATTTAGGTCTGTATTACGAAGCCACATACCTAGCCAGGATGAAACCATGGATGCTGTTGGATGATAGGAAATTATTGGCATTAGAGGGACATGACTTCTATTTTGTCTGGCATGCATAACTATGGTACGACAAAGTGAAAGTTCAAAAGACTTTTAAGAACCATGTAATATGCAAAGCACTCTTTGCTGTTTGGGAAAAGTATAAGTTTTTTTTCTGCCCTAGAAAGCCATCATGGATCTCACCGCTTGAGACATTCTCCATTACAGGATTGAGAAAACATGGTAATTGGTTGACCTCTAAAGATCTGTTAAAACAAATCAGGGACTCCATTCTATTGAAAGATCAACAACAGTTGAAAGACGGAGAATTTCATATACAGTGGTTTCCCTAAATGCAAATAAGAGAGAGATTTAAGAAAGATCTACAAGCCAAAGGAGTGGAATTAAGACAAACTGAATTGGAAGATCTTATGTTAAAAGGTGAAAAACATCTACTTTCGTGGCTGTATAAGAGGTAGTTAACTTATAACTTAGAGGGAGAGACAGTCAAAGATTGCATGATAACTTGGGCTAAAGATTTAAGCCACAATGTCCTCTTGGAAGAGTGGGAAACAATTTGGAACAATAATAAGTTATATTCCAGATCCTATGCCCTTCCAGAAAATGTGTTGAAGGTGGTGTATCAGTGGCATTTGAAACCCAACAGACTAGCAAAAATGAATAAGGATATGAACAATCATTGTTGGAAATGTGGAGATCAGGTTGGTTCTTTTTATCATATGTGGTGGGGATGCGATAGAGCAAAGAGATTCTGGTATATCGTATGAGCCAATAGGCAGAAATTTTTAAACTTAAAAATGAATTAGTTCTTCCTATTAGAATTCTTACTATTATGAATTTTTGGTTCTGACAATAGAATAGATTGTCAGACTTGTTTATGACAGATACTGGAAATCAACTCCATCCCCACAGTTGATGAATGGTTAGAGAAAGCTATCGAAATTGCACAGATGGACAAAATGACTTACAGATTGGAGAATAAGATGGACAGCAGAATCAATAAGGACTGGGAATTGTTTACAGTATTTCTCCAAAACAAGAAAATTTCTACCAATGGCTTCCACCCTTGAGTATTCAGCTATGTGCTGGGAACAGTGATCCAATTCTTCTGATTTAGTTTTTCTTATTTTTATCTTTAGCTCTATAGGGGAATATGGTATTTTTAGAAATATGGTATTTTTAGAAATATGGTAGATCCTTAAAGTTTGAGTAGAATTGATATAATTTATTTTTTATATCTGGTAATTTTTAATTACTGGTTGGCACCTCCCAAGGAAAGTTGTCATGGGAGGTGGAGGAAGAAGAAGAAGCTTTGATGTGGATTGAGTTTATTGGCAGAATAGGGTTGTGAAGGAATACCATTAATATTATGTTTGTAGACAATAAGGATTTATTTGCTAATAATGATATTGTTATTATGATAATTAGAGGCTGATGCTGATGTGAGATAATCAGATTAACCAGTCTTCCTCTTTTCTTACAATGGGGAGGTATTACTTTATGATATTCTTTGAGGATATACTAGTGCTGTTACCTCACTCAAGAGGGAAGTTCTTTTTTGTGTGTGTTTTTTAAATTACTTATCTGGTATGAATAATTTGTATATATGTGTGTCAGAATGTCTGTAGGCTGTCTATGTGTAGATTGTATGTTGTTAGATTCTTAGTTTAGATTAACATAATTGTAGTGGTATTTTTTTCTTCTTAATAAAAATATCTTTTTAAAAAAGGACCTTCTTTGTCAGAGGCTTTGTTAACTGAGATATGCCTGTATATCCAGATATACATGAATTAGATCTGTTCCACCAATAGAATTTTTCCTTCCCCTCCTTCCCACTGCAGACTCCTGTCAGTTTTCACTAAATTTATTACCCCAAAAACCCCAGAGGGTCAAGGAATCCTTTGTAAATGTGCTGAGTGCGGTAATGGCAGCTGATGGCTTTTAAGTCAGTGCTGTGGTGACTCCATTTCAAGTTTTACCACAGTTAAGCTGAACCTTTGAAGATGCTGAACCTATTTGTAGGTAGAGGTGTAATTCTTCACTCAGGGCATTTCCGCACAACATTGTTATAGTGCTATTATTCCATTTTCAACATCCTATGGAATCTTGGGGTTTGCAGTTTAGAGAGGTGCGTTTAGAATCCTCAGCCAGAGAGTTCTTTGGCCTCAGTAAACTACAAATCTCAGAATTCCACAGAATATTGAAAGTGGAATAATAGTACTATAATAATGTAGTGTGGAAATGGCCTCAGTTTCTTCTCTAAGGTAGCAATGAGTAATTTCAGCAAGTTTCTTCCCACTGCAAGAAATTTTTTGAAAACCACATAGTTTGCAAAAGCTATTCACAATTCAGGACTTAAATCTGTCCAAAATTTGTGCAGTTTTATGCAGAAAACACACATTTTCTACATGGAAATTTGTTAATTCCTGTGCAGAAAATGTTGCTTTCTATGCAGAAAAAAAACTGTAATTGGGGATTTCTGCTGCAGATTATTCTATTTTTTATGCAAATCAATCATGTTTGAATCTTATGCAGAACAAATCCCCAGTTACAATTTTTTTTCTCCACAGGCAACATTTTCTGTGCAGGAATTAGTATTTTGGTACAGGAATATTATTTTCCATGCATAAAATGCTGTTTCCCACATGGAAACACACTGCTTTCTGCACAAAACAATCATGTGTGACTTTTGCACAGAATAAATCCCAAACTCTGAAGATTCTTATCAGTCTAGCATTCTTCTCAGCAAGGTTTCTCAACACTAGAAAAGTTTTTCAATCATGTTTTGAATATTTTTGCGTATTCTTTCCATCCTTATTTGGAAGCTAAGTTTCAGATTCTTAGAAAGCTCCTTTAAAATTCAAACTAAAGCCTGGCTTCATCACCCTCATTGACATTAGGGCTACCTGCATCCACTAGTATGAGGAACTGCAGTGGCAACAGGCATTGGCAGAATTTGACCAGTGGGGTGCTTATACAAATTTTCCACTTTGTATTCAGCCTTAATGTTTAAGAGATCTCTTTTCATCTGGTGGCTTTCAGTAAGATTTTCTGGCTCTTTCTTCTTAGCACTTGAGTAAGAGTCACATTCTGTCCCACTTCTTCTTCTAGCACAAATGATGCAATTTGTACAGAACAGGAAAGTCTGCTGTGATGGTGGGGTGTACTTTTCTACAGTAAATTTATTGGACAGCCGAAAACAGAGTTATCATCATAGTCACTGTTAATCTTTAGACAGATTCTTTTATCGAAATGTTGTGGGCTGAGGTGACAGTGGAGACTGGTTTTATTGGAAATGTTAGAAATTTTCATTCATGGTTGTCAGACACTACTTCTGGAAACCAGGCAATAAGAAAGAAATATGTTCATGGCTTTTCAATATTTCACATGAAACAATGTGCATTTGTTTTATGACACTTAAGAAAGTACTGCCTTCTGAATCAGAGGCATCATACCTCTTCATACTGGTTGCTGGGCAATGTAACCACAACAGTGAAACATCACCTGGGTTATGCATGTAGGCTTTTCATAGATGTCTGGCTGGCAACTGTAACAAAGAATTTTATTAACAGCCAATGTTAATAATATAATTGCCACTGTCAGTACTTTCTGCATATCATTTCTGTCTGATCTCACTTTTTACAATCCCATTCCATACACATGACCAGTATATACTGAAGAGCACTTCATGGATTTGATGAAATGGACCATAGTGCATGAAATCTCAAGCTATAATGCATTTATTATTCTGAAATTCCACAAAATCATTCTTGTTTTTGCTACAACAAACAAAGGAGACAACCAGATCAGTACCACACCCTGCCAAGATGTACATGTGTGCACTCAAAAATGGAATCTCTTTTTACTTTCTGGCCTAGGGGAACCAGGGTTAGCTGGGAAAGGCCTCTCTTGGTGAAATGTTGCAACTTGCACCTCTGTTGAACTTCGGTATATGCCAGCATCAAGTTTGGTTAAGTTTTCTGAAATACTAAATTATCACCAGACAAGGTTATATTTCCTCCAGCATGTAGCCTTAAGTTGACAAATAATGCATTATAGATAGGAAATGATATAAATAGAAAATATCACCTTTGGAGCAAGGATGATTGACTTAACACTTGTTCAATATCTTTTCTTAAATGGATGTTTGTCTGAGCGATTACCACTTTTGGCTAACCCAAGAACTGTGGCTCCATAAATCCAGGTGGACATCCTTTGTCTGAGGAACTCACTTCATTTTAGGGAAATGTTGATGTCATCCTTAAGCCTGAGATGTTTTAAAAAGAATTCCAAATTCACAGCAATCGGATCTATTGGAACCCAGAACTTGAGCTGCCTGTATCCTTCTGGAAGTCCCTTGCTGAGCTGAAACCACTCTTTCAAACCACAGAATATGGCTAGAGAATCTTATGAGCTTATTCTCTTTTTCAAATACCTAGCTCTGACATGGGGACCTTGCTTAGCTTGTCCTCTTTTCCTTGAGTTGTTCCAGGCAGGAGGGCTCCCCAGCTTTTCAGAAGTCCAACAGGATCAAGGAAAGGTCATTTCTCTATCTCCTAAACTTATCTTTCAGGAAGTACTTTCCCTGCACATTGCAGCTTCCAAAAACTGTTCACTTTTTCTGTGGGGGTATGTGTAGATTAGGAAAAGTGTTACATTGCCCTTACTTCTGAATCTCTTTCTCTCATGTCTCCCTCCCCTTAGCAACCCCTATAGCTTCAAGCTATTTTTAATTGCAAAATCTCACAGGCTTTCAAATTTGCTATTTTGCATATACTTTTGCCATTTGTGAAGCTCTACCATAATATTTGCTATACCTCAGTGCAACTATTGTGTATATCTTGATTGCTGTATGTTCAATAGAATTTCCTTTTTGGTGAGTTCTGTGTGAATGTAGATTTTTTAGTCCAATTTGCTTGATGCAATATTTAACAAAGTTAGAAGATCCCTGATAGGTATGTGCATTCACAACATATATGAATTCATTCATATGTTCTGAGAGCACACCTGGTAACACCCATTTGAAAATTATAGGAAATGCGATAGTTGATTAGATGGGGCACTCTTATGTTCTTGAATCTATCAGGGTGGATTAGCCAATCCTGTCTGATCTTGGAAGCTAAACGGGGTCAAGCCTGGTTAGTACTTGGTTGGGAGACCACCAATGAATACCTAGTGCTTTAGGCTATATTTCAAAAGAAGGAACTGGAAAAACCACTTCTGAGTGTTCCTTGCCTAAGACCATTTCTGCACAAGAGAGGAGGAGTGATTCACCATGTGTCAAGAGTGGTGTTTTATATTCCAATTCAGAAAGCGTGCTGTCTGCACACATCCCATTTACATTGTACTACTGTGGAGAACAGTGGTTGCTGCATCCACAACAGCAAGTCCCTGGCCACTCCCATTCCCCTTGTTCACCCTGCCCCACTATTGCTGATTGGTCTGTTTTTTTAAAAGAAAACAACATATTTTAAATGGGTGGGTCAAAAAGCAAACATCCCCAAAATCCAGGCTAAACCAAGTATCGAGAGTCCAAAAAAAGGGGGGGAAATCAATATCCAAAAAAATCCACTGGCAACATCTGAAGAGCAAAAAAAAAAAAATGTATATAACAAGAAAGTGGGCAAAGTCATATAAAACAACTCCAAACTGGTCCCTTTCAAAGTAAGCTGTCAAATTAAGTTGTCAATTAAAGCTGTCAAATTAAACTGTCAAAATAAGTTCCCTACTTCGGTAAAGTGAAAGGAAGCCTTAAGGCTGCACTGAAAGGGGGGACAGCTTTGGCAATGTTGCTGGCCACAGTCTGGCTGCACCTCCAAAATCCAGGTTGCAGAACAAACCAATTGTCCTTAGAATTGACCAGTAGCCTGCAGCGGTGTCAGTCTTCTAGCAGAGCACTAAAAGATTGTGTCTTCCTCACTCACACTCAAAGACATTTCTGCATTACTACGTTTGTGCTTAGGTAGGTATGTTCATTGATAAGAGGAAGAAAACATGTCCTAATAATCCATTACTAGATCCACTCTCTTCCCAATGTCTGTTTAACTCCTGAAGACAATAATGATGGCAGCCTGTCCTTTGATGGGTGGAGAGAAATAGGGACGTAAATGACAACTTGGGAATGCCCCTAGCCAGCCACTCCTGCCCTGTGAATGAATGTTATAGTTCTGCATGTAGGTGAAAATGAAGCAGAACTGGTTTGGGAAGTTTGCATCAGAGTTTTTCTGATTTTTACTAACAGTGGTTTCTCATTGCAGTGAACCGTGCTAAAAGCTGAAAACATGCAGAACCATGAGGAAAACTACAAAGCTAAAACAGTACAATGTACAGATGGGAGGATGAAAATTCGAGACGACTATGAAGTATTGACCTCATGCCAAAATGGCCTAAGAAAACTCTATGAAATTCATGGCATTTCCATAAGTTGACAGGCAGTTTGAAGGAACACACACACACACACTAGCCATTAAGTAAAATAAGTGTGGCTGCTGCATGATGGAATGGTGTGTTCTGTAAAAAATAATTACAGTTTCATATCTCACAACTGTAATGGTTTGTGGATGCTGTAGGACATTGTAATTCTGGCTCTTCCTTTCTGATATGTTGTTTCTAATTCAAGTGGCTTGCAGGATGCTTCCTTTCTTTGGCCAGGGTGCTGAGGAAATGAAATCAAGATTTGTTCCTACAGCTCTGTTCCCCAGAAGCTGATGGTTATGCTCAAGTATTGTGGGGAGTTTAAAATGTGGAGTCTCTTCCTTGTTGCTCTGGAGGACCCTGCTAGGGTTCTAGAACTGTGGCAGCTGGCAAAAGATGCTGAATGGAGGCTCCAAGTTTGGGTTCACAGGAATTGAAATAGTTTGCAATGTTTTCCATATGAGAAAGAGGCTGAGCTTGGTGTTCCACAACCCACCTATCCATTTACCCTTTGTTAGATGCAGGGGAAATACATTATGTCAGAATGTTTAGAGAGAGACGTGTAGTCAACTCAGATCTTCAGTAAACCCCATGGATTTCAGAGGGACGTATTTCCAGTAAAGGTAGGACTACTCCCTAATATGTCCTTATAGAATTTTTACTAGTATCTATCTTAATGGATCCAGTTAGGCCACAAAACTAAGATGCCCCTGCCCATTAAGTAATACAAAAGGGCCAGAAGAAGAAGAAACAGTCCTAGAATTAGAGCATACAGATTATGTAAACATATAACCAGGGAAGTAAGCCATATTGCATTAAGTTGAAAAATGTGTTCATTCTCCAGTCTCTATGCATATTTTAGTTTAATTTAGAGCGAAAAGTGTCTAATTCATTAAAAGAACTCCAGTCAAATAGTGTCTTAATGTGATGTCTGTGAGAGCAAGCATTGCTATTATTTGTCATTCCAGTCATTTCCACTAATCCTTTGATGCATGGGTCACCATCAAAAAGCTAGGTTTTTTCACTTTTCATTCAAAATGCAGTTGTGAGGGTGAGATAAATAGTGGTAATGCCCCCTCCTTCCCCTGCCCTTTACGCTTCTTTCTTTTCTTTCTCTTCAACACACTGAACTGGATGCTATTATAAACATTACTTAGAAGAAGAAAAATCGAATATTTGGTAGTACATATGCTACAAAGAACATATATTATTATGCTGTCAATAAGGTTTAAGATTCCTACTGTTTGCTTAGAGGAATTGGTGATTTTATCTAAATATTTGACACAGCACCAAAAGGTCAAAGAATTTGATTTGAGGAAATTTCCTTTTGAATCTCTTTCAATTAGGTGAATGCATATCTAGAATTTTATGATGTTGCTTTGGAGGAACATTGATGCATACCTGCATACAATGTTTGGTCTTTTCCCTCAGTATGACAGAATCTGAGCATGAAGCACCGTCTGACACTGTATGTCTGACAGGTTCCTTCTACCACTGTGTAGAGTATAATTCTGTGGTGTTTATGTTAGAGCACCATTTTTTCAAGTAGTTAATTCTTGTTTGTCTTTTCTGGTGACCTGTCCCCCCACCATGAATATCTATAATATTATAAGGCTACAGCAAAGCTGCTGGCCATAACCTTTAGCCAGAACTAACTACTCAAGAGATCTTATAGGCTGAGAATGTATCAGAGGTGTCCAAGGAAGAACAGTGAATGACTTCACTCTTGAGTTGACCAGGAGATGAGATTCAACCATTTAAAGCTGCCCTTTTCTTAGGATACTGGCAGATAGAACAATCCCAGGCTTTTCTATGTGTATGATCTGTAATATCAAACCACAGACAATACAAAATTCCCTGAGACTTTGTGAGGGGAACGGGACTGTAGCACTTCTTTCAGATACAATTGCTCAGCTGAGTGTGAACTTTATATGACCAACATTTACCAGCAGATAGCTAGCTTCAGTTGGCTGTATAGTTTATCTACACTTTATTTATATTGTCATTTACTGAATAACAGCATTCCATAGTTTTCATGATTGTTTGATAGCAACTTGCCTTTTTACAGAAGTGCAAGGCATTATATTTTAAAATAAGACAGCAACAAGATGTCGGCATAGGTACTGCATGTGGCTGGTGTCTTCAGGAACTAGCTCATTTTATTGCTCACACTGCTGCCTTCTCCCTCATCAAGTAGCTACACAGGGAGTGAAAAGGGAGCTGATTAAATCTAGTATCTTGCATAGGCTGTCCCTCCCCAGCACTGGATGGTTTTTCTGAGGGTCAGAGTTACTGGAAACCAATTTGATAGAGTTGATTTTGCAGGTGGATAATCTGGCATTTAAAAAAAATTGACATACAACCTGAACAAACATTTTTATTTTTGCTCTAATCTGACTTTTTTGCTGCAATTCTAATGCAGACTTGCTTGGGAATAAATGCTGAATGGGGGCATATCTCAGAATAAGCATGCATAGGATTGGACTTGCAACCCAAATAAGGCAAGAACTAGGAACTTACATTTGCACTTTGTAGCTCTGATAGGATGGCAAATATGGTTTTTTTCCTCCTTCTTTTTCTTCTCTGAAATAGTTCTGAGCTGGAAGAATAGAGAAAACAGGGTTCTGTGAGGCTCTGGAATAGCTTTCATTTGGAGATGACTTGGTAAAAGGGATAAAATATCCTTTGCCAGCAAGCGCTGTGTGCATTTTAATTAGAGAGCAAAACATAGTTTAAAGAGAGAAGTGTTCCTTCCCCTCCCTTTCTCCCCTCAATTGTGTAGCATAAACAAAACAAAGTAAGCCAGCTTTGCTTTGTGTTTGATACAGCTCTGGTTGCCAGGTTGGTCCAGCATTTCAAACCCAAGCCTTTTTCAACTGATAAGCCTTGCCTCTTATGTTCTTTTCATATTGTGTTCAAAGTGAATCTGCATGATCTATTGTTGGCTCTAAACTATGTCCGTTATTTTATCCAACCCTATCTGTTTTTAAATTAGTAATTTTCAGTCTTCACACAATCTTCTAAATTACTTTTTGGAGTACTAGCTATTAATATTTTAGGTGGCTTTGATGTTTTACTTTATAGTCCTCAATTTTATTTTACATTTCACAGGTTCCTAGTTGCAAATAATCCTACGGGCAATTTTCTCGCATTGCAACTATTCCTTGAAAGATATGCTAATGTAACCAGGCACTTGTAGTACTGGAGGTTAAGTTAATCACCTAAAATGAGTTGTATTACTGTCAGTGGTGTATAAAGACATCCCATACTGAATTACAAGGCAGACTAGCGTCAAAGCTACTTTATAAAATACCTAGAGCTGAAGATGGGAAGAAATAAGTATTCATTTCAAAGACCATTGAGTTAAAGAACCAATTGTTTATATGTATATTTGTAAGAGTCTTCCCCCACTCTGCCCCATTCTGCTCTTGAAGTTACCAAGCAGAAATAAAGAGATGGCAGTTTCTTTGTTTGGTAACCCTCTCTTCCCCAAAAGTCTTGTTAGGATGTTTCTTTCAAATTACAGAATTTCTGGTGATGAAATACCGAACAGCACTCTCTGTCCATTTCTTCTGCTTATGAATTTCCAACTATTAAAACTTATTGTATCATTTCAAGCCGTTTTTGAAAAGCAGTTAATGATCTTTTATTGAATTGGCATCTGCTAATATGAATATGCATACTGCGAGTTACACAGGATTCTTCATTTGGCAAAGAGGCTAGTAATTGCAAATGCTTTTTCTTGGGCATTTTCTGAGGGTGGTCCAATTTTTGTTGCGGTTGTGTGCCTTCAAGTCATTTCTGACTTATAGTGATCGTAATGTGAACCTAGCACAAGGTTCTCTGGGGCTGAGAGTTTGTGACAAGGTCACCTTGTAGTTTTCCATGGCCAAGTGAGGAATTGAACCCTGCTGTCCAGAGTTGTAGTCCAGTGTTCAAGCCACTACATCACATATAAGCTAAAATTCTCTGCCCAGCTGCTCATTTTTAAGTCCAGCCAAAGTTGATGAGAGTCAACACATTTTGAGAAGGAACTCTAGGGCCCCTTTTTATTTTTTACCCCACTCCAAATTAAACTTCAACCTTTGAAATGTGTGAAGTTTTGGGGTGGTGATGAGTGAGGAGAGGAGACATTTTTGTTGAATCTACACACCCCAGTCCCCCAAGTATAGCATCCCCTGCAATGTTTCACAGATGAAAATCATGATGTATGTGGGCAAGTGACATCAGAGTATGATAAAGACGGAAATGAGGAAGAGCACAGAAGCTAGGAGAGGCTGCAGCAGTTTGCTTTTTCCTGAAATTACTGGGAAGGACAAGGTTCTGCCTTCTCTTCCCCTTCCTTCCCTGCTGAGGTAACTGTAAAACTGATTTTGCATTTTGAACTCAGTTTGAAGCAATTCACATAAGCTGAGGACAAAGCACGAAAGTGGGAAAGGAGAGAGAAACTGGGATGCTTTAAAAACAACTGAAAAAGTGGTACGATAGTGGACAGACTAGGACTATCCCTGCCAAGTTGGTGGATATCTTATAACACTAATCCAGGAGGAGAAGACTATGGCCATTTCCACATGGCATCACAGTCCTGAGATAGGGATGTGATGGCAGCAGTGCGTGGGTCATGCTTTTGCACAACGTCATCATGGTCCTGCAGCCATCACATCCCCGTATGTTGCAATTGTGGGATATCCACTTAACAGAAAAATCAGTTAAATGCCCATGATTGCCTGGCCGTGCAGAAGGGACAGAAGTATGATCATGTGCTTCCTTCTCCAGCACAGCATGGGAGAAAGGCCAGCTGCACTGTGGAAGGCAGACTTGTGTCAGTTGTGCTGCCTTCCAAAGGGAGCTGGCTGGGTGTGGAAGGGAGCATTTCCATCATGCTCCCTTCTCAGCAAAGGTGCTGCTGGGATTGTGACAGGACCTTGGCGGGACCCAATCTGGTATGGAAACAGCTTTAGATTTGGCCTGCCTCCTTCTCCTTCTTTGTTTAAAGTTTTTTTCTTTTTGTAATCATCCCAGCAGGGATTGGGTAAGAACAGTAGAAAAATAGCTTAATGTTCCTGCCTGTAGAAAGAGCATCTGTTGACTCTGAATAGATCAGAACCTTATTTCTTCTGGGCTCCTCACTCTTGCTCCCTTCATGCCTATGTTGCCCTGTTGGGATATATGCCATTTTTGCCATCCATATTAACTGGAACTGGCACTTAAAACCAAACATCAACCTGCTGGTCCAGGCCAATGATTTTCTGTCAGTGTGGTTTCAGGCCTCAGTGAGAATGCTCTTCTTATGCACTTCTGGTACATCTGTATTCTTGCTAAAGCACCTTTCGTTCTGCAGGTTGGTTTCTCTGTCAGCCCTGATTTTGTTAGTTCCATCACCAATAACGTCATCATGTTGGTCTGTATAAATGGTTAGACAAGGAGCTTTTCAAGAAGGCTAATCTGTTCTGCCAGAAACCTCCTTTCTCAGACAAGCCTTGGCAATGTTCTGGGCTAAATTTTAAAAGTAGCAGAACCTCTGTCACAAGCCCCTACTTCTGGTAATAATGATTTGTCTTTTATGGAGCAGAGGCTGAGTGGGGAGAGAGAGAGAATGAGGGACCAAGAGTTAATATCTTTGGAGGATATGGATTTTAAGGAAGATGAATATATTTTGAGGATCAGCTTAGTATATTTGAGCTGCTTTCAGTTGTGTGCAGGTATGCTTCTAACAGTGGAATGAGTGCTTGTAAGGAAATTTACATAGAAGACAAGATTTATTTCTATGAATATTTGATAAATGATTATGATCAATATGAACCTCAATGAAATCACACATCTGGTGGGAATGAAGAAAAATTAATGATATTTGCATTAAAACCCAGGAAGGAATAGTGCAATTCTACTTACTGTAGGTTGCGCTACAAATATTTCATTGCAAAAATGGTCAAGTCACCACATACTTGGCCTAATTAAATTTTGCTTTCAAGAATGAAAATTTACATCTCTTGTAAGAACAACTGGTATTGCAGCCTTTGTTTCTTCATTAATTTTACTGCCTTCATTGATTGACATTCAGTCATTAATAATTATCACCAGTCTATGTCCAACTGTAAAGTCAGATCCACTAGGCCACTGCCAAATCCTTCAGACAAAAGTAAGGAGGAAGCTTCTTCTTCAAGAAGTATATATGTTGTCCGTGGAGGAAGATAGGTGTTCTTTTCACTGAGTCACATGAAAGAATGGAATATATTTGCTATTCTAAAGAGTGGTGATTTATCTTGAGACCAAGGACTGATTGCTATAAATCTAGAAATATATTGAAATGCGGGTCAATAGAATGTAAACTAAGTTTAGTCCCAATGATACATGATTGATTTCCTGAATAAAAACATCTTAAATTGTTCACTCAGTGCAGACCTAGCTGTCTTAAATGGACATATTTCATTTTAATTCATTTGTGGTTTGTTGTTCTTATTGTAGCTGTGGAAAATCTGGGCTTGCTCTTCTGTTACCTAGCATGAGGTGGCAGAGGGTAAGAAGAGTTGTCATACAAATGCCCAGTATCTCCATACTAGCCCACTGTTTTCAAGTGTAGTGTAGTGTAGTGTAGTGTAGTGTAGTGTAGTGAAGTACACTGGATTTTTTTTAAAGCAGAGGTATTCAAAGAGGTGCCATTTTCTCCTTCACTCCAAGCCAGAGAATGTCTTTCGCAGTACTGGGAAATCTATTTCAGTTTTCTAAAAGACAAGACAAGACTAAAATTAGGAATTTTAAGATAAGTTAATAGAAATTTTAAGGTAACTGAAGGACTGTACACTTTCATACAAATAGGTCCACATTTGAAGCAGTTCTTGTCTGAGAGTGACCAATAAATGCCTCAAAACAATATGACCTTTTTGTGCAAATGTTTGAGGCCTGTAAATTTTAAGATCATGATAAAATATCTCATTGCTGCATCTTCCATTCAGATCACATCCTTAAAACTCTGTATGTTGTGGTAAACATCCAAAATTTGTTAGACCATTTAGAACTCAGTCCATTTCTTTGAACTGTTCTCTGCTTTCATTAGTCAACAGCCAGAAAAAGGTTGTGGGGGAAGCAAATATTTTGTTGTATTTCCAAAATTCAAATCCTCACCATTCTCCCAGTTTCAGACATTCACTGTGAGGTATAGATGGTTAACCTTTTTCACTTAAAGCCAAATATTCTGAAATAAATCACTAAGTATTTGGAATTATCACTAGGTTAAAAATGGCACGCTGTATGTATTGAGCTCATTACATCCTTCATTAAAGATTATGAAGATAAATGACTCAATATTAAGATATGTTTCAAAATAATTATGCAAGTAGATTAAATACTGTACTACATTTGGAGATGATGATTATTATAGTGGTGTTTCTCTTTTCAGGGTGATGACAAGTTAGGAGTCCATTGTAGGCTTAATTTCCTTCTGAAAAGAGAACATTAAAAGGTGTGGGTATCTCTTTCTGAAACTAAAATATTTAATTAATATGTAAGTTGAATAGATAATTAACAAAATATTGGTAATCTATACACATTCCCAATGGGCAGTGCAACTCCCTGTAATGCAAAATCAAGTTCAATAGACTGCCAGTGTTTCTAAAGGCTCCAAGTTTTGGGGTAATGCAATACAGAGATGTTCAGGATACACAGAATATTAGGTGATAAGAATGAAAGCCAGTGTTTCATTTTCTTCCCATGTATCTATTGTCTCATTTTCTGTCATATCAGAAGAGTACCATCTAAGGTTCTCCCATGTGCTTGGACTTTCTACCATTTTCTTTGTAGTGTTGGAAAAGCCATGCTAAAGTACCCCTCCTGGGGGAAGAAACGGTCTGTCAGTCATAAATTTAGTGGAATATATATGGCCCTTTCACACTATGCAATGATAGCACTATCATTCTGCTTTAACTGTCATGGTTCCATCCTATGAAATCCCAAGATCTGCTGTTTAGGAAGGGATGCTACAAAATGCGGGATTCCAGTGGAAACAACCATAGGAGTTAAAGTGGAATTATAGTGTTATAATTGTGTAGCAAGAAAGGATATGAAGATTCTGTGTTATATTCTTCAGTTTTCTTCAGCTCCAGTTTTAAATAAATGAAATTAACATTCTCTTCCTTTCAATGCATAGCATAATCATTTTGTAATCTACCTCATGTCTGAGCCATATCTGACCTATTTCTCTCAGCTGAGGCATGCAGATGCATGAACATTGTAATAGCATTTGTCCCTCCAGTACATCGAGGAATTTTACAAGGTTTGAAAATCTAAGAGCTACCCATGTACTGGCCACTGGAAAAATCCCACAGATAATTTGTACTATTACATTACATTGTGTGTGTGTGTGTGTGTGTGTGTGTAAGAAACACTGTTATCTTGTGTAACAATATTGCTGTTAACTGCATTTTGTTTTGCAAAAGGAATGTCACTACCCCACTACCCCCCATTAATTGCAAAAGTAACTTGTTTCTTCTGATACTGTACTCCTAAAGTCTATGAGTTTCATTCATGAATTGACTTTTCTAGATTGGAGCACTGGTGTACAACTAAGAATAAATATGTTTTGTCTGTAGAATAGCTCTATTTATGACAACAGCTTAAAACATAAAAAAAGGGTGAGTATAATAGAAATGTGATAGACTGTTATAGGGATTATTTTCTCCATTTTTCCCTTAGGGCTTCAGTCTTTACACTATGTTATGCTTTTTATGCCTATGTATTCTGTTTCAGGTTGTTACCATTTTATTATTGAAATGCCCCTGGTTAAATAATAAAATTGACTTTGTTTACATTACAAAGTGTGAATTTTCGTGGTAAAGAAATAAAAGGCAGAAGGAGAAAGATTAAGTGTTCATTATACAGACCCACTGAATGACTTCATTTTTGTTGTTGTTGTTTTTAAAAACACCTTTCCAGGGATTTGGATTTGATCATGCTCACTGAAAGCAAGAGTTGAATTTGCTTCATTCTGAGGTTTACTCTCCTATTACCAGTCCTGATAACCAGACAGTCTTATACATGGAGACATTCTCTATATGCTGATACTGGATGAAATGCTGCTTCTGTTTGCCTTCATGAAAACTGTGGGCCTGTAGAAGTTAAAATTCTTTTAAAGAGGAGGCAGGGCATCTTGATTCTTATCTGGTGTGTGCATGCATATGCACACATATGGACAACAAATGCTGTCCTTTTATCCACCTCTTTCCACTTCCACTGCAGCCATCCCAGATTTCCTGCTGAACGCATATGAGTTGCAGCTATTGTTTAATAAGTACAACCAGATCTTTTACCTTTTTTCAAAAAAAAATGTAAACTGTTCTGGTCAGTTTAATGTCTAACAGATGGAGAAGAGCTTTTGGCAATCTGCAGAAGAGTGTGTCCGTATGCTGTGGCAGTGATCATTGTTATTAGAATGCAGGTTTTAAAAAGTACTTAAGACTTGCTATGTTTTCATTTGAGATGTGTCAGAGGGTATGTGAGGAATGCGAAGCTGTGAGGTATTGGACCTCTTGGCTTTGCTGGACCTTCAGCATCCAAACTCAGCACTTTTAACAGCACTTTTATACAGTTTGCAGGGCTGCAGGGCTGTGATGCTGAGGTGGTTGGAATTGTTTGTAATTTGGTAATCTTTCTGCTAGCAAAGTCAGTTTGGTAATCTTTCTGCTAGCAAAGTCATGAAAAAACAAAAACCCTCCTGTAACTAGATTCCCATGCTGACTGTGAAATGCAAGAAACAAAGAAGTCTCTCCATGTTCCCTTGCATGTTAGATGCCAGCTGATGTCTGTGGGGCCATGAAGCTACTCCGGGTTTCTGTCCAAATTTTAAATGATTCTGAATCCCCTTCCCAAAATAGTCAGCACTTTGGATAGTTCCAGTAAAGTTCAGCCTAAAACCTGGAGCAGATTAATGTTACCAGAAATATCATCAGCTGTGTAAATCCTGAAACATCACATTTTACCTGTATTTTTCTACTACGCAAAATCATATCTCACTGTGCAAGTAAAATGGGTCCACTCGAAAACAGAGTGTTCATCTGAAGGTATTTACATAAATACATTAACAGAACAGTCCTATTATGAAATCAGAGTGCCTTTAGGGTTGGAATGCTCAAACATCCCACGTGTAAACCAAGGCTTCTGTGACCCCCTTCCTTGAAAAACACCTCTGTCCCTTCTACCATGTCCAACAGGATGAGACTGTTTAGATGGGTTTTCAAGCTGGTCTAAATCTCAGTTCCCCATCAAGTTGAGGATGGGCTACAACATGGGGTTTTTGATATCACATTCACAGAGTTTCTATCAGAATGCCTACATCACCCCATCTCTTTTTAGATCTTTGCAAACCAAGTCTCCAAGGTAAGTAAACTATTGCAGATGTTCCTGCTGAAGCAGGGATTAGGGAAACCAATATTAGAAAGAATATCCTCTCCTTTAATTTGGGACTCTATATCCACATCATACACTTCATGCCACTTATTCCCCACCTCCCAAGAACTACGCAAAATTCTCTTCCATCTGGAGGAACAAACTAAATGATAAACTTGTCATGTTTTCATAAGGTGCTCCTTCAAGTGATGAAAGACACCTGTAGCTTTCCTTTTCTGTATATCTTGTATTTAGTCTGCCTTGTTTTATGTTTGGTCATTGGGAGTTAAACAGCTTAATTTGCAAGTCTGATTTCTGAGGGTGTATCACTGAGCAATTCCCATTGTCAAAATAGCTTATTCTTTAGGAGTATGGACTTAATGTCTAGTTTGACCCTGGGAAAGAAGCAGAAAAAGTGTGCATCTTTCCTTAACCATTTGTCCACCGTGTCATTTAACATGTATGGAGGTGAATGGAAGCAGAGAAATTCCCTCCTCAAGTTTATGTATGCTAGTAGTTATCAAAAATAGCCCACAATTTTCTCTTATTGTGTGTTAAAAAATCCAGTGACCTGTGGTATAGCAGTAACTCTTTTTTTCTCTCTCTCAATCTCTCTGTCACATACACACACCAGACCCACTGAGAGTGTTTAGCTTAAGGTTCAGACTATAAAACCTTGGGAAATTAAGTAAGCCTGTCAGCCAATTAAGTCTGTGTTGCTTTAAGCAATTAATTGATTACTCAAATCAATTTAAAAAACTTAGCACAAGAGACTCTCACTAAAGCCTTTTGAGAGAGGCAAGTGTTCTAGAAATGTTGCTCCTCTCTGTTTCTTCCAAGATAGAGAGATTTGCCTCTGTAGAACCATCCCAAAATTTTCATCTCATCCTACGTTTGCTTCTTCCTGACTGCCATGTATGAGAGAAGTCTGTTCTCAAATTGCTTTACCTTCCTGATCGGTCTGTTTGCCTCACTGTTCAGCGCTAAATAGGCATACCTTGCCATTTTTACTACAGCAAAGAGTGATGGAGGTAGTTGCAAGAAAATGAAACATGCAGGCAGAGAAGTCAGCAAGGCTTCAGATGTGGCAATCTTGAAACCCAGACAGCTGCACCTAGCTATTCTTATTTTTATTTTTGGCTGATTTTTTTTAGGGGGGATGTCAATTAAATGATTAATCATACAGGCTAATTAATTAATTCATTCAGCTAGTGTTAAGAAGTCATCAAGAACTCAGTCCAGTGCCTGAACCAGGCACCGTGGCAGCTTAGACTTCATGCTAAGTAAATTGGAAGGTAATACAAGGGTAAAGCTTGGCATTAACGGCAATAATTTCAGAAAGAACTGGGCCAAGAAGGCCACACAAATGCTGAATTCCAGTCTTCAGTTGCTAGCCTTGTGCTTAAGCAATTAAGCCTTGTGCTTTCATGCTGCATACAAAATGAATATAACCTGGCTATAGGCTATTACATAAATAGATAAGAGTGCGGATTGGTGTTAAGCTGAGTAATTTTGGTTTATTGCAGGTTGGGCCAAAGGATACCTTGAGTTCAAAATTCATCAGCCAGCCTGCCTTCTGCATATGTATTCCCTTCCCAGATATATTTAGGAACAAGTAATATCACATTTTGTATTGCATTAAGCAGCTGCTAGGCTGCCACAAAATTGAAAGCAAAACAAAATAAGAACTCAGCTTTTTTTTTCTTTTAATGATGTACCAAGGGCTAATCCTGCATTGGTGATATTTAAAACTGCTGCTGGGATCCTTCTGAATGTACGATCCTATGTCACACAGAACTTAAAAAAAAAAAAAAGTCAGAGGTTAATTTTCATCTGATTCTCTACTGCAGCCAGGTTGCCTATTCCATTTATACTTCTGCTGCTTTGTGAAGTACCATGAACACTGATGGTACAAAATATCACTAACAGCAGTAGTAGCATTATCAATAGTAATAGTAGTAATGGGGTTGATGATAACAGTAATGTTAGCAGTGATATTAGTGGTGATGAGGTTATGGTGAACACTGAGAACAGTGAACTGAGAAGCCAAATCAAATACCAGAAAGTGATCTTAGGCAAACTAGTATGCCTCAGCTTCTCAGCAGTCCCTCTATAAAATGTGGATTATGGTATCCTACTTTACTGGGTTCCTGAAATAAATCTCTGAAGTACTTCACGAACAAATGTGTGCAACTGCTGAGATACACTGTAAGATGAGATCATACGTTTTCCCATCACAATCAAAACTGTGTCCTTTCTCACATTGAAAGGACATCTCACATCTCGCATTTACCTGCATGTTGATTCACCATTTAACAGTCAATTCAGTGGGTATATTCTAGTTGCAACTAACCAGTAGGTTTCTGCCCATGGCATGTCAACACTTCCAATGGTACTGATATCAGCTTTCTTCCAGCTTCCATTGGTTGGATGACATAGTGTTGCCTAATACTGACCTCACACAGGAGGTGATAAGTCCATCATCAACAAGGTCAGTTGAAAAATCAAGGTTTGGATGGGAAAACTAAGCAATGCTTGCCAAGCTATTGTTTCCCTTTTGTATCTGATGCAGTGGAGATATTGTCACTTGTACTAATTATGAATCAGCTTGCCAGTGTGACTTTTCAGTTGTAATGAACATTCTTGACAGAGTACTAAACAATAGCCCTTAATAAAAGATTGTATCCTTCCCCCCGCCAACCCCAAATAAGATGAAGGAATTGCTGAAACAATAACTAAACTAACAGGAAAGGTTCATATGCTACTAAAGCATTAACTTTTGCTAATGTGGGGCACCATATAACTAGCTAATATCTATGATTATTATTAAAAAAAAGTTCACAATATAGAAGTCTTTCTCAGTGGAGAGATTTGACTTCAGAAGCAAGCTCTTTATGCTCATTTTGAGTTTATAACCTCTGCAGGAGGGAACCTGTTTCCTGCAGAGTTTATAATCACTTCAAGGGCAAATTGTGTGCCTGCAAGACACAATTGGTCAGATGGGCTACTCTGCACTGGGAAGGAAAGGATGGATGCAAATGAATGGGAGTTAATGTATCACTGTGGGACATCTGCAGCCATCCATTTGCAGAATACATGCCACAGACCCTTTTGCTAGAGAAGGTGGTATCCAAGTTCTACAACACAGTGAGTTCTGAGCCACTCTGTCTGTAAAAATGGCTTTTCTCATCTTTATACACACTCTAGGAACTACATGGCCCAAAGAACCATTTAAAGTCCATCAGCTCTTCGGACTACATCTGTTTATTTATACCTTCCTTTTTGTAGGAAGATTGCTGGCTGATTGCACTCAGTAACTGGATCCTCATCATATTCCACCAATGGAATAAGAGGGATACTTGTTTCCATCCTAGGTACAGGGAATTGTCTGCATATGAGAAAAAGTGATAGAAAAATGGATGGATAGCCTCCAAGGGAGAGGACAACATCCAGACACAGCATCATCACACCTTGATTCCAGCAGCTGATGAAACATCTTCCCTCTATAGCAACTGCCATTGCTCTGCCTTTTGAGGGACAGAACAACATCCAGTATTTACTGGACTTAATCTTTTCCCCCACTGCCAACCCCTTTTCTTTCTGTTTCATATCTTTTTAGACTGTAAACCTGAGGGCAGGGAACTTTCAAATTAACAATTTGTAAATTCCTCTGGGAGCTTTCTTTTTCCCTGAAAGGCAGGTTATAAATGCTTTAAAAAGTAATATTATAAGTAGAGTTTTTTGAGACAAGAAAAGGAAGGGACCTAGCTTTAAGCTCTGGAAAGTATTTTTGAATGGATTGCTTCTCTGAGGGACCATGGTGTGGGCATACTGGACTGGAGAGAGTATTGCCCTACAACCACCACACAGTGTGTGTCACCTGGCATTATTTGACTCACAAAAAGTCCACTAGAAGTCCCTACCCAACCATGACTTCACCACTGCTATCCACCTCATGTGCTCCTGCTACCTCTTTCACTGTTCCTGAGGCAGCCCCATCCACTAGCACTTCTTTCCTAGGTTGCATTCTTATCTCCTCCATTTCAGCAGCAGAACATCAGTCCCATCTTTTAAGAGTCTCTGGGATAACCTCCTTTCTTAAAGCCGAAAGGAGGGGCTGCAAAGCAAAGAGTGACTGCTGAGGAAGCCCCAGGAAACTTACCTGCTGGAATTCTGGATGTAGGGCAGTGGATTTGTTACTAGAGAGCTTTAGCAGCTTGTCCCATGTCTGTGTGACCTGTGTGCATCTAGTAAATTTGTAAATGAAGTCAAATATTACAAAACACCATGTACCTTGACTTCAGTGGCTTGCTGGAATATGTATCCTATTGCTATCTATATAATGTTTTGTTAGGCAATTAAATATGCCACTGATCTGGACAACATGACCTCAAGATTTTATTAAAACATACCTAAAATAGCATCAGAGCTACTCAAGATATAAAGGCATTCAAACAGTGAAGTATATATGTTATGTGGCAGGGTTGGATCCATCTATTTTGGAGCAAAGCAAATTGGTAGTTGATCCCACCTTAAGACTAGTAACCTGTGAGGAAAATCAATACCAATGACAACCATGAAAACAAGATTAAAGAGTGATTATATATATTCTTTAAAATTATTATTATTATTATTATTATTATTATTATTATTATTATTATTATTATTATTGTGGTGGTGGTGGTGGTGGTGGTGGTGGTGGTTTTTGTGAGGTCATCTTGAGAAATGTCTAGGTAACTAAGAAAAAAAAATGAGGAGAAATATGCCCCCACCCTGAATAAAATGAGATAGATGGTACATAAAAGTTGTGGTGAAAGAACAGGCAAGTTCTGACTGGCAAAATGAAGATGTCTCTAAGGTGTTATTTCCCTCAGTGATAGCAACTCACGGAAAGAGAAACACCATAGAAAATGCTACCAAAGATCAGGGATTTTGGTTATTATGCCTGTGGTAGAAAATAAAAAAGAAAATAAAAATACTATCCTGAAAATAAGGTAAGGGCACAATCTGGAATGCAAGGTGACTCTCAGTCTTCATTTTCTTCCTCTCAAGCATGTTTGATGCATTCAGCTGTCTGACTTCAGCATTCACCTTTCCTTCATGTCAGTGAAAAACTAGTACAGATAAATTAAGGCAGTTCAGCATGAATCCCTTGGTTTCATTGTCATTTCAGTTTACTAGACATAGGAGAGATTATAACTTCAGAGACACTAGGAGAGGAGATTTTATAGCACAGCATTAGTGACACCAGAGAGAAGGTTAAGAGGGTACATGCATTATAAACATCTGTATTCACAGTGGCTTAGAACTTCAAAATACAAACTGCTCTCATGCTAAAGTACCTCATACACGGGGATCTGTAGCCCCTGAAATCAGATTTGATTTGTTATTTAGATACAGAAGATACACAACACATGTATTTACAAGGGCACTTAGTACATGTAGGGGAAGAAGAAGAATTGGTATTTTTCAGACAGCAGTCAAATTAATCCTTTTTTAAAAAAAAATGTAAGGCATGGCAGTTAGTACATGGTTTTCTAGAGTTATTTAGTTTTAATAATTCTACAATTCTTTAAAATATGTATGAACTCAGTGATATTATTCAAATGGGAATTTTAGGAAGATGTAGCTCAAGACTGAATACCGTCCACAGAAGGGCAAAGTACTCCTGCGTGAAATCATCAAAAAATTACATTATTCTCTCTCTCATTCTCTCTCTCTCTCTCACTCTCTCTCTTTCCGTGTGTGTGTGTGTGTGTGTGTGTGTGTAATCTCCAAACATATTTACAAAACAATTAGTCAAGCATTCCCATTAACTGAGTAAGAACAGGAACTGGTTTAATATAGATATAGGCCATTTCCACACTACACTGTTATAGTGCTATTGTTCCACTTTCAACACCCTATGGAATCCTGGGGTTTGCAGTTTAGAGAGGGGCATCTTTGGCCTCAGTAACAGTGTAGCGTGGAATGGCCATAAACAAATAGACCTGCAGCAGTATATAGGAGTGCATGTGTGGGAAGTGATTCTGTTCAGCATTCCAGACAGCCTGGAACAGAAACCTTAAAGGGCTAAATTAAATAGCTAGTTATATGAATAATCTATGCAAGAGGCACTGGAGACCTACTGGTGATCTGAATAGGCTTTCATGCCTTCATTGGCAGAGTACTCTTTAGAAGAAGACTTAGAACTCTCAGCAACTAATGACTCCTACCTGAGCAAGGGAAGCATGGATCCTCAGGAGATATGTTTGAATGTCCATTCCCTTAAGAAGATGGGAGATGAACATCAGAGGCAGAAGCAGAATTAACACCAAGCCCCTGGGAACATTGCAGGCCAGAACTTCCATGTCCAGAAGTGTCAAATGAAGCAGAGCTTGCTTGTGCAGGACCTCCTCCTGAGAGGAGAATTCTTCCACAAGTTTGTAATATACTGTGGCTGGACTCCTGGTAGAAACATCTATACTAGTTTCTGGTCTTTGACCTTTGCTCTGCAACTCTCTTATTCTTACTCTGAATGACAGTTCTTGTTACCTGGGCCACATCTCACTGTGATTTTGGCTTCTTCTGACCCTGTCTGTCTTCTTCACATGCTGGACTGGAATCTATTGTTCAGAATTTGGAAGTGATTCATGACCATGCCACTGGAGCATCTTCACCTGCTTTTTCATACTTGCTGGTAGGACTTTGCTAACTGTTAAAGAAGTAATGGCCAGGAGCATATCTATAGTTAACTGAGAAACACTTTCACTTGCCTAGGTATTGCATATATAAAAGTTGTAGGGGCAATCTTTCAGTGGTACTGCTCCAAAACTTACTTACTTTATTTACTTACTTATTTGTATACTGCCTTTCTCCCAGCATGGGACCCAAGGTGATTGGTGAAAATTCTCTCAAGTTTCTTGCTGATCATTAAGTGCTTTGAGGGGGGTGAGGGGATCCAGTTGTTAAACACTATAAGCACATGTGATTCTTGTCTTTCTTTAAAATGTAAGCCTGTGATCTTCCTGCTCAGTTATGATCTTACACTCAAGTGTGGATCAACAGTAAAACTGAAGGCATGGCCTCATCCTATGAAATCCTGGGATATATAATGTGGTGAGGTGATGGAGTTTTCTGGCAGAGAAGTCTAAATACTTCACAAAACTACAAATTCCAGGGTTCCATAGGATGCAGACATGATAGTTAAAGTACAGTCAAAGTGCTATAATTGTGTAATGTGAAAGGCCTCCTTCTAAAGGAACTACCTGTTTTCTTGCAATCAAACTGCACCTGAGTTATTGCTACCTATACTCATCTATTTGATTTTTGGGACCTTCTGACATTTTGAGTCCTTGTTCAGCTTGCAGACTTTGGATCTGCTTCTCCTTCAAAGCAAAGATGATCACGAATCAAATCTCAGTTGATAACGTATTCATGAGGATGACAGGTAAATTTGGTTGGGAAAACCGGTCACATTAGTAGTATTCTCCAAACAGCTCTTCTTAAGATCAAATCTCTTGTCTCCATACTCATATTTATGAGTTCAATATTTGCTTTCTCCTGTATTCACTTAAAATTCATTGTCTTTATTAACCTTTCTACAGATTGTCTTGTGTGCTTGCATTCACACACAAAAGGGAACACAAGGAGTTGTAATCAGCAGTTAAATATTGCCGTGGGGCTCTTGAATAAATGCACACACATAGATAAGAGAAGATTAGTTATAAACAGTTATTTATTTTGGAAATACCCATGGAAAATATCTACTGATATTAGCCCAGCTCTAATCAGCAATTACATATAACAACAAAGATACATTTGCTATCTAGCACATAGATAGAGCCTGACAATATTGCCTACTATATGCATAAAACAGTTTTATCAACACCCAGTCGAAACATTAACACTGATGTTCTTTCTTTCTCTCCTGCCCTCTCTCTTTTGAAGTAAAATATTTGGTTTCAGATTCTACTTTTGTAGAATTGTCCTTCAAAATCTCTAATTTTTCTGGCCTCAGAAAGTTACTCAGGGCCTAAGCACGTGTATATGAAGTTGCTGGTGGCGGTTTCTGTGTCAGTGGGGAAGTGAATCTGTTCTGGATTTTAGTCTGAACTTCAAAATGTTCTGAACCATCTCTTGGATAATTCTTTTAAACTTTAGTTTAAAGCCCAGCCCAGATTGACACCCCAAGACAGACATGCTGCCACAGAAGTTCTAGCTGCCACTGTATGTGTAAGGAGAAGGTTATAGTAATACAACTGTTATTAAGAATGTCACTGTGAGAGCTAGCGTAGTGTAGTGGTTTGAGCTTTAGACTATGATCCTAGAGACCAGGGTTTGATTTTTCACTCAGCCATGGAAACCCACTGGGTGACCTTGGGCATATTTCACACTCTGAGCCCCCAGAAAACCCCATGATAGATTCACCTTAGGGATGCCATAAGTCAGGAATGACTTGAAGCCACACAACAACAACAACAACAACAACAACAACAACAACAACAACAAGGGATATTGCTATGGATCTATCCTCTATAGTATGATATATTTATATCATGACTGAATTCATGATATTACTGACCTGTTAGGCATACTGAAGTGGTATGCTAGTTCATGTTTTTTAATGTTTTAGGTTTAAAGTTTAAAAATAAAACCCTGGACAAGATTCAGATCATCATGGATCTCAGACCTCTCCTTGACTCTGTCATAAATACTCCATGCAGGCTGGGGGCAAACCACCACATCTGCTTCCAGCTGTTTCCCACATTATGTGATTAATTAGCTATATCTATATCTGTATGTGCAAGCAAAGAATACAGATGTGGTATTCACTGCAGAATTTTGAAAGCGGTGCTCCAGTCACTTTGGTCTTGAAATGTGTGGGAAACTTCTGCTGAAAGGATTGAAATGAGGGGAGTCTCCAGTAGCCAAAAACTGGGGCTGCCTTATCCCATATGTTTCCTCTCTGTAACAAGATGTGTCAGTAGAGGCTTGGGAGTGAGTGAGCAAATATGAGTGTAGATGTGCACATTTTTTTTCAACTGCATGATGTATACAAGCAGCAAAAATCAGCAATTTTTAATTGAGAATTTGGACTTATTTGGGATCTAATTTTTGATTCATTCACATACAGACAGACACAGTCAAAGGCCAATCTAAAACATGCCAGCTATCACTTATCTTATAGTTTCTTCCAGGCTGTTCAAAATGATCGACAACATGATGGGAATGCAACATGGGTAATTACAAATGTTCAGTATGATTGTGGATTCAAATTTCCTGCTCTGTTGCTCTCTGGCCATCGTTAAGAGGCTAAATCCACACACTTTTGACTTGCTGTGTAAAATAATGCTGGCATAAATGGATTCCTTGTTCAACACACTTACTTCCTCCCAGTTGTTAGGATAGCTCACAGCAGTTGCCATCCCAGTCAATCCTAACTACCATCACCATCCACTTTATTTCAATTCCTGACACACTTCTTTTGTCCTTTACCCAGATGTCCTTCATTACACAGATAATTCTCAAAACAGGTGCACCGGTGCCTGGAAATGCCAACAGAAATTCAAGGAAGGTTATCTGGTGGGAAGGAGGATTTTTTGCAGAGTGTGTGGGGTGGGGGGAGAGGCATGGGAGGTAATGCTTATAATGAGATCCTTTCAAAGTGTTTCTCCTCTCAGATAAACAATTCAGACAGTTATTAGGTTCACTGTGATTTTTTTTTTTTAACATTAAAGTAGCAGTCTGTATGCATCCAAATCTGCAGCAGTTGTGCAGTGTGTTTCCTTATGGAGAGTTTTCCACAATGTCAACAATGAGATAACCACAGAAAGAGGCCTTTCTACCTCTTAGGGGATGAGTTGCTCATTCGGAAATGAAACCGTGGAACTGTCCTACAGCTTCACCATTCATTTCACTGGGAAGAGCTCCTTTGGTACGTTTCCTTCCATACATACACACTTGGTCCCTCCACTGAAACACAGGGGGAAGACTGAACAGCAGAACGATTTATGTACCAAAATACATATAGGTGTATGGCTGCAAAGGAAAAAAGTTAACCCAGTTTGTTTTCACTTCTCTGCCACATTGGGCAAAACCAAGAATACAGCCAAATGAATAGCCGGGTTCCCTCTTTCATTTTGCAGTTTGTAGTTCAAGTGTCAGTGTGCACACATATTTAGACTCATAGGCCCGTATTGCACGATGCCTCAATTGCACAACGTCCCAATCCCATCCCAGCAGTGGCACCACCACAGCCAGTCAGCTGCCAGTGGATGGGTCACGTTAGGGACACTTTTCTCCCTTCTGCAATACAGCCCGCCTCTTTCTGCTCTGTACTGCAGAAGGAAGCAGTTGATAGCACTTCTGTCCTTCCTGCATGCCTGCAGCCAATGAGGTTGTCATGGGAAAGGGGGCTGTTACCAGCACATCTGGGATCTTTCCCATGCTGCGCTGGGGCAGGAAGTGCCTCCATCACACTTCCGGCCCTTTTGCGTGGCAGATAAATGTAGGAGTGTGATGCAATTGAGGGTCATTGACAGAGAAAATCTGTCAATGATTTACCCTAGTATCACACTGACTGGTGACAGGAAAAAGGTAGGACCATGATAACATTGTACAGAAGCATCATCGTGGTCCTGTTCCTTTCCCATCCCCATGTTGAGACACTGACCCTTTCCAGAATTCACCCATTTTCGGGTGCGGTGCTCGTGCAAGCAGCCTCCAGAGAGAGGGTCTCGCTTCCCTGCTTCTTTGGCTCCATACGAGCTCCCTACTCACATGAGAGCCCCGCCTCTTCCTTTCACAGTGCTGCCTGGGACCTTCCCAGGCTGCACTGAGACAGGAAGCGTGACCAGCCCAGCTCCCGAGGCTCCACTCGCAAGGTAAGTACACGTGGGGTCCTGGAACGATGCATGACAGCGCAGCATTTTCGGCTGCAAGCCAAAAATGAAAAAATGTGTGCATGGTCTGTGTCAGGCCCTGGAGAGTCATGCAAATGTTAGTGCATCATGTGGACCGCTCCTCACATTTGCCTGACGCTCAAGGGGTCCTTTCGCATCGGAAATGCTGTGCAAATAGGGCCACCATGTCCATGCAGAAATGGGCTTTGTTTTTGTTTGTTTGTTTTTTAAAAAAAATGTCCAGTTCTAGTAATTTTTATACATGTGTGGCTCCCAAACTATAAGTATCTAAAAACTTTTCAGAGTAGTTGCCCTGTTTTCAATCATGCTAATCTTTTGTCTTATTCTCCTGTTTTCAAACCACAATGCATCTCTTTGTGTAGCGTGGATTCTGAAAAGGTGACAGGGAGGGGGAAATAGCTCATTTGCAAACTAAGAATTAAAGCCAAGCCTGTGATACTGATCTTGAGGGGAGAGTGTATAGTTAGGTTAGGGGGAGAGATTTTCCTTCTGATGAAAAAGGATGATTTTAAGGTCTCCAAAGATGCAGCATTCTTTCTAGAGCATGCATTAGTGATAATCAGTATGGGTTGCGATGGTTCAGGAGAAGTCTACACTGAACTCCTCAGAACTCTTTCAGCCTCTCATCTCTAACTGGCTAAACATGAAAGAAACAATAAATCTTGTTGACAATTGCTTCCACATCTATTGGCAAGAAGTCAGCCGCAGTGTGAACAGTACTGTACACAATATGCGTGGCTCAGCCAACACCCTTTAACTATCTCCCTAGTTTCCCCAGCGACTCATACAACATGAAATTGTCCCCTAGAGAGCAACTCTTCCAAAAGCTTGAATTAGTAATATTAGCACCAAACACTACTAATTTGTCAGCCAAGCCATATTCCCCCCACCGCCCATGGAGCTCATAATAGCAGATGATAGCTACTTTGCTGTGCAACTGAGTGAAGATGAACATGCAGGGAAGACCTCCATTTTGATAATTTGGGGAGGGGGAATTTAAAGAAAAACAATAATATGAATGTTGCCTAGATTTGGAAATTGTATTGGAAAATCACTGATACTTCTGGTCAAGCAAAATATTTTTTTTAAAAAAAGTCTATTGTGCATGTTAAACATGATTTTAAGTGTATGCTTTTCTATTCTATATGACAGCAGCTGGAAATATTGGCCCAAATCCAAACAGCATATTTAATCATGATCAAAGCCTTGCCCAGTGGTATTTTGGGCCACATATTCTCAAACAACAGACCTGCTTCATGCTCTATGATAAAGCATATTTGAAAATGAAGGCAAGGCATGTTTAAAACAGACTAGGCCAAAGCATCCTTAATAATACAAAACCACTTTCTCTGTTCTTTGGATCCTTAGTGGAAAACATTATCATTCTCTTGGATGATGGCATTTTTCTCTAAACACATTTACCTGGAAGCAAGCTTTCAAGTGATATAAAGAGAACTTTGAGAGTAGTGGGCCTCAAATGCTTAGTGGAGATTTCACGCAACCTTGAGAGCATGCTCAGTTGGGCACTGATACACTTTGAGTGAATGGGTAACTGACTACATGGCAGTTTCACAGTACGTCCTAGTCCAGTTTTTTCAGTTTCAGCAATCCATTATTTCATTGACCCATTAGTTGTGATTACCAATGCATGCATGTTGAATTATGGCAAAACCAATCCACACCTTTTTTAGCAGGCACTAGAAAGCATTAAGCCCATTTCTAGAGTTGCATGAATTCTTTGTTCTTCCTTTCAAAAATAAGAGGTGCTCAACAAAACAATTCAAGAGTTAGAGGCTGAATATTTACAAAATATTCTGCTAGGAATGGGACTGGAAAATGTCTTCTTTTTCTGCAGTTTCAAAAACTTGGGCGGTGAGGGGGAAGGTATGCTTGTTTTATTTTAGGTAGACAGTAATCATGAGCACTGAACTTATTCACACATATTCACTCAACAAATACCTATGTGTATAATGAATTCATTGCCTGTAGGAACTTCCATCAATATTAGTGAAGGGGAAACAAGCACAGAATATGAAATAAAATATAGTCCCTGGTTGAGGGAGAAAACCATTATTCACAATGTAGATTGAGTTTTATCACACAGTTAATGAAGGCAAACATAAATGATACAAGCTTGAGTCTTCCACCATTCCGTATTCAAATTCACCAAGTCTCCCTCATAAAACTACACACCAATGCAAGCTCTTGTAAATCATACCAAAGTTTTATCTAAATTCCAAATGTTCCATTCACCACTCAAACCTAATATATCTAGGCAAAAATAGAGCTATAGGTAACCATTTAAAAAAAAAAAAACACTTCCAGTTGCAGAGACTTATCCCATGGAATTGTTCTTTAATTTGAATCCTAGCAATGTAAACTGGTCTCAGCTAGGATTATAGAGCCATTAGCTAGAGAAGGCCCATACCTTTTCCCCCACCTACCCTCCCGCTTGCCTGCCAAATTCACGAAGGGTTAGGCGCAATGGCCCATGCCACCACAATTGAAAATTAGAAGGGAAGATTGTGATATTATATGCGGTTAATCAAAGGGTTTAATCCACAGCTGCATGTTATTATTTTTAGCCCAGGGGTTTAATCTACCCTAAGGCCAAAATGTCTTTCTTTAAGACTGTGAATGGAGATCTTAAGCCTTCCTCCATAAGTAGGTCTCTTGGGACATTCTCAAGCACTCTATTAAAATACATGGCAGTCATGATGGAAGAAGTCAGGGGGTTGTATGCCATGGAGAGCAACAGCATGAGAGGATTAATGCTGCCTCATGTGCTTCCTGGTAGTTTAAGAAATGAGGTAGTGAATTAGCCCTAAATTTGGACACTGCCCTGCTAAACAGCAGAGGAGGGGAATGTGGGTGGTGATACTTTGTCTGACAGCTGTAGTTTCTTTTTTATGGTCTGCAGATAGTTCAGTTGGAAGATACCTCTGTCAGTGTGCATACTTCTCTAAAATATTTGCCATCAAACAATGATGTAGAAAGCTTTTTATTATATGCTTTTTCACAAGAACCTTGCATAAAAGAAAGGGCAAAAAATTCAAGGTCACAAGAAAGAAGAATGGACATATCAATAACAATAACAACTTAAACATTCTAATAATTATTGTAATATTGACTTACCTTATGGGGTTGTTGCAAGGATTATTGGAATAGCATGCATCGATCACAGTATAAATCTTACATGCTACTTTGTGCATGCTACTTCAGTAATCATTAGATCAGCTCTGTTAGCAATTTAGCAGCTAATTACCCCAGACAAAACCAAGTTGCTGTTTTCAGAAGAAAGCATGATTCAGGACATGGGATTCAGGCTATTCTGCAAATGGTTGGTCTTCCTCTGAAAAATGAAGTCTGTAGCTTGGGAGTACTTCTTGGTGTTACGCTGAACTTTAGGTGGCAAGAATAGCAAGAAGTAACTTTGAGAAATTACAACTGGGAATTTTCCTGGCTGTACCTGGTCTGACAATAGTCCTCATGTCTTGTTAGACTACTGTGATGCTTTCTACACAGGACTAGCCTTGGAGACTGTCTGGAAACTTCAATTTATACAAAATGTAAAAGCTAGGCAGTTGTTTATTGTAAAGTACCAAAATCAGATTGGAAAAATATTGAAAGACTTCTCTGAGTTGCCAGTTGCTTTCCAGGTTCAGATGAAGGGGTTGGTTTCATCTTTAAAAGTCTGGAACAGCATAGGTCCTGGCTGTTTAGGGGATCAGATTAAGAACCTGTTCACTTCTTAAGATCTGTATTCTACTTTGGACCCTACTACCTTGCAAAGATCCATTTGTCAGACATATAAGGAACATATATTTGATGGGTTGTTTTCAGCTTGCCCCCCCATCTCCCATGGCCTTTAGAAAAAGTTATAAGACATATCTCTTTAAGCAAGTGTTTTAGGGATCATTTTTGTGTGGGTGCGCTACTGTTTTAATTGGCTTATATCTCTGTGGTTTTATTGATTTGTTTTAGATTTGTGGCAATGCTACCTTGGTAGATTCGGGGGGGGGGGAGGTGATATAGAAATATCAATAAATATTAAATTAAGTTAAATTAATCCCCATATGTCGGGTGAGATTCTGAAAGAGTAAAACAGTGGCTTGCCTAGAATAAAAGAACAAAAGTTTTTAAAAAAGTAAGACACTAAAGCTGTAGCTTGCCTAGGGCTAGTTATTAAAGTGAGATTTGAACCAAAGACTTCCCAGCTCACACACGTCTGTGCACTATCTCTTGATGTGCATGTTAGAGTATCAGTAGGTTGGATCATAATTCAGCAATATGTAAAAATGAACCAGATCTACAGGATCAACTCATACAAAAATGTTGATAAATAGAACCTGTATCTGCTGCTACTTAGACAAATTGGATTAATATTCTAGTGTTCTATGACATGTTGTGCAGCTTCAGGCAGCCTAGCTTGATATGACATTCAAGTTTTGGTGACAGCAGAGGTTAACAACATTTGCAAGAGGGACTCTATTTATATGATACCAACATGAACAGTTGTCTAGAAATGTCCTTAGAAGACTGTTAGATTCACTACTGTAACTGTTACAGTCAGTTATTTGAATGCTAGGTGTTATTCATGCCACAACTGTACAATGTCTTCTTGTAGGCTTAGATGGGTTGGAGGGCTAAAAATGAATGCATTATGTTACCCTGTTTATTGGAGGTCCCGTGAGGGACACCAAAGTGCGCTCTCAAAATATCAAAAGGTGGGGAAATTAGCAAGAGCACAAGTTAGCACTGCGAGAGGCAGGGCAACGGAGCGGAATCTTTTACCCAATGTCTACGGGGTCAGGCCAAGTCAAGGAGCAAACAGAATTGAAATAACAATGGTGATTTTTATTAAAATACAATCAAACGGTGTATGCAGCACACTCACACAGATAACTATAGAAAATAAAGGTTGGAGAGAGACAGAGGGATTTTTAAGAGGGATTGTTGTTTTGGGTGATACTCCACCTGTCCTGGAGCCTGGGTAGTTCGCTGCGGAAGTTCAAAGGTGCGTAGTCTCAGTACATGGGACTGAGGGGAAGGCTCACCAAGCACAGCAGCAGCAAGGCTGGATGGAAATCAGGCGCGATCCGAGGAAGGTCTCGAAATCAGGGGTTTTTATAGGGAAAATGTGGCCACAGGCTATTCCATACTTGGGGGAAAACAATGAGTTTTGGGCTGGAGACAAAGCCTCTGAAAGGTCAGAACGTAACATGATTGAGTTAGTTCCGAATTGACAAAGAAGTAGACAGTATGCTGACAGATAAGGATTCTCATAATCAAGCCTCCTGCTTGGGGCAGGGAGTTCTTTGTAAGTAGTGTGCATACATAATAGCGTGCTTGCCGGGAGGTCTCCTAAAGCAGTGATCTGGCTATTTCTGGCCTGCCTGGGTGGGAAATGGAATGTCCAGCGATTAGTGGCCGTGCCTAGTTTCGTGCTTGTCCTGGGGCTCACAAACACGTGGAGAGGGATGGTAGAAGAGAGCCAACTTATTGATATCAAAGTGATATCTAATGTCATCCCAAGTGCAGCTTAGGAACTGCAGTAACAATTAAATAAATTCTAATAAAGAAATGGAAGGTGTGTATTGGTTGTCAGAGAAGATCTGGGAATAAGACTTTATACATAGGACCAAATCAAAAGTAAGTTGATCATTTGTACCATTCCTACACAGAGTTGAGTTTGCTGTTTGTGTTAAAACTGAAATTCACTGCATGACCAGGGATGCCTGTGACTGTTTGGCTACAGACACAACCAAAGACACTACATTTAAATTTGCTTTCAAAATGGTACCCATATATTTGTGTTTAAAGAGCTTGAAAGTATTTCTGAAAAGTAAAGCATGGTCATTTTTCTTTTTAAAAAATGTGTATCTGGGAGAAAATTTTCAGTGAATTCTGTACATGTACATTCTGTTTTTCTCAGTATCCTCAACACCTATTCTGTTCCATTTTCCTACACACTCCAAGAAAAGAGGCTGCTGACTGAGTCAAAGAACAAAATGGCAACTCATCCCATTCCACATACAAACACCACTTTGAAATGGCAGCTGAAGTTTTCCTTGCTAATTTTGTTCTTTGAGGAAGCAATGAGTAATTTTAGAAATTTTCTTCCTGCTGTGAGAAGGTCTTCACAAACAGAATAGCATTCACTGTTTGGAACGGCACTAAAATTGTATGTGGAGGTTTTGTGCAGAGCACAGCGATTTCTATAGAGGAAACAGCATGTACAGAATATAATATTTCCATGCAGAAAATTTTATAGTTGAAGATTTGTTCTATGGAAAATCTACACACTGTGTGTGTGGAGGGGGGTTATATAGAAAACAGCTGAAAATACTGTTTTCTATGCAGATACACACACACACACACACACACACACACATATACACATATACAAATTTTCACAGAAGTTCTGAACTGCTCAATCCAGAATTCTCATTAGCATTTCCAGCATTGAAGAAACACATGTTTCCACCATTTTCCAAATATCGATTGAATATTCTCTCCGTCCTGCCCCTTGAGACAGAAGACAAGCTGAAGAGGTTTCAGGCTACATGACCTTTAAATGGTTAAACTCTCATATTTTCCTTTCTCTCTCATTTGACTTTAAAAAAAAAACTCAGGTTTTTTTCTCTCTCCTGTGAAATATACAAAGAATCTTGATAACCTAGGAATGTTCCTATTATTAAAAAAAACCCACCACCCATTTCTTCATATGGCACATAGCACCTCCTCCAGCATCTTGCTTACCACATACCTGTAACAGCTGCTTGAGTTGACTTTCTCATTCTGCCCTAATGGAAAGAGCAGCCCTGTCCAGAAGCCATACAGTTAGAAAAATGGTACATGTTTTCCCTACAGGAAGGTAAACTGCTCAAAATGTTGCTTCATTTGAAACATTTCATCAATCCAAGATTATTGAAATACTAAATTACAAGCACACATGATGACTAGATGATTGTTTTCCTGCATTTACTGTGCAAACACAATGATGGATTGGAAGGGAATCCCAGCAAATATTTTGACTCTTATTTATGAGATAGAACAGCCTGATACACACAAAAGAGAAGATGCAGTGAAGGGGGAGGGGGAGAGTGGGGCGGGAAGCAGATGACAAGAGGCAAGAGCAAGCTTCATCTTACAAGAAAAAAAATTAAAAGCCTTTGTCAAACTAAAAAAGAGAAACAGACTTAATTATTATTTTGTGTTTATTCCATTTTGGGAGCTTTAGCTCAAACGATAACTTACCCAGAGCAATTAGACACAAATGGTGCCCAGCATGAGTACTTCTCTGGTGGATTCTCAGGGTTGATTGTCTTCATTTCGGCTCTCACATCAGCAGCATGATACATTGCCCCTTAGAAGCCAGCAGGACTAGCTGGAGAAGCAAAATGCAAGCCATGCAGTGATTTAAATGTACAACTCACTTTGTGTGTTCCGTATGGGACCTGCAACCTAGATCACAATGTCACTTCATCCAAATAAATGGTTTCCTCCAGTGAGGCCGAGCTATATTAGTTAGATCATCCTGTCATTTGAGCAAAAGAAGGAGATGCAAATAATTTCCTAGAGTAATCCAGAGAATTACCGTATGCCTCCAATATCGATCGCTTGGGAAATAATTTTAAAACATTTCAGAATATCTCCCATTTTCCATTATGAGCCTTTGGATGTCAACAGTCTGAAAGAGGAAAGAGATTGTGCCTTTAGAAAACTAATTATAAAAGGTTGTTTGTTTGTTTGTTTGTTTTGAAAAAAAAAATCTAATGGAATGAATGAGAGAGACTGAAAAGATTTCCATACAGAAAGATCAATGTTTGGAAAGGAAGATAAAGCTTCTTAGCTAAGCATCTTCCTCTCCTCATCTTTGTTTTCCATTCTCTTTGTTCCTATTCACACACTAATTAGCTAAGCTTCTTCTTTTTTTAATGCCCTGTACAGTGGGTTAATTTTGCCTAACTCAACAGCAGGGGTTTCTGTAATAATAATTCACATTACAATGCCAGTGATTAAAATCCTTTCATTACCATGGCACCTAAAAGAAAAACTAGTGTGAAACTCATACACAGTCTCTGGAGGTTCAAAAAAAAAAAATACAAAATGGAGATAACCTCACAAATAAAAATACTTAGAAATATTAGAAGTTGGTAACAGAACAAATGAGATCTTCATCTGGACTGTATGACAAACACAACACTATTTGAATCAAAGAGCATTTATTATCACTACAAATGATGTTGCCTGCCACTTTTGACAAAAGGCTTCTAATAGTGTACTTGAAGAATGCAAAATAGGTGTTCAGAAGTGCTAATTTTCTGGCATTCTCTTTTCTTTTCTTTTTTTGCTTTTTGGTTGGCAGGACTGTCAAGTCACCGATATTCAGCAGATGGGTCAAGGGGCCTTGAGCTGCATGTTGTCAGAAACTATATCAAAAGTGTTTGAGGCTGGACAAGGTATTCACCCTGAATCTCCTTGAGAATTTTAAACAGTTTAGGTATTTTTCCCCTCCCACCCCCCAGTCAGAATAAAGGGAACTTAATGTTGCAATTAGGGAATGCTAAATGTAATTTGGGTACAGAAAGGTTCAATAAAACAAATGATTTAGGAAGCACTGAATATTCACTCTTTTAAAAAATTGCTTTTCTCCCTACACACCCAGCTTATTTTACTTAGTGCCAAAGATTATGAATTCACTCAAAGCCAAATCGTATTTCTAATAGCAAGAAAAGCCTTTGCAACAGCGACAGGGGAACTCCATTGCTTAGACTCCGTTTCTCCACTTGCACTCCTGTCGGTCTTTCAACCAAAAAAGAAAATCAAGTCAGCTCTTATTTCAGGCATGTTAATGTGACATAGATCTAGTATTAAAGGTAAATGGAGATCACCCCAACCATTTCAGGGAGGAGTGGAAGATGATTTCATGTTATTAAATTGCTTTCAGAATTGTTTAGAACATTTTGTCATTTGAAGAAGATAAAAAAAATGGCCCTGATATATGACTGTCTGAAATGAAATGAAATGATCTGGAAAAAAATATTGAACTAGAGGGGAATTTTCAACTGAAAATTTAGTTTCAGTTGAAGTATCTCTTTCCTAAAAATGCCATATTGTGAGCAGACATTTCAAACTCTATTGATTGATTTGTGGTATTTGTTACATGCCTCATAACAGAATTTTTTTTTTCCTAAGGAGTGTTCAACACAAGATACCAAAATAATAAATAGGGATGAAATAAAACAATAATAAAATGTTCATATATTTGACTTGGCTCTAGAAGCTTTCCAGTGGAGAATGATATTTTCCTGTTCATAAATGGGCAAAAAGAATCTAGCAGCAAGAGAAAATGAAACAGAACATGGATAATGTTGTTATCAGAAAGCTGACTGCCCATTTGCCTTTATATTAAACCAGATGAAGGATGGAGTTACCTTTCATAACAATTGTTAGAATGCATTTTCTCTTTGACAGACCAGAGTTTTCATTTTTACCAGTACAAATTTCAGGGGAAAGCACCAAGTTTACAGAAGTTTCCTCTGTATTAGGACTTAAATTATTTCAAATAATCTGGTTCATAACTTAATTTGTGTATGGAGTTAATAGAATCTGATACCAAATATTATTATTGTTGATGGTGGTGGTGGTGGTGGTGGTGGTGATGATGATGATTTTAATTAGAGCCAGCTCTACTGTTAGGCAGTGTATTTCCCTCAGGAACCCAGACCCTGTATGTTAATAACTCTGAAAACAGATTGGATTGTGGAATATGGGGCAATGTTACAGGTACTGGACAAGAGAGTTTGGGGAAATTATAGGCACAGGATGTCAAATCTTTCTAATAAGTATTACCTATGAGAAAATAAAATCCTGGGCAACACCAGGTATATATGCTGGTTATATCTATAAATTCAAAGGAGCAACTACAATAATGCCCAGTCTTGTTATTGTCCCCTCCACCATTTCCCACAGCTATTGGGGAAGAAAAGAAGTGAAGAGAACAGAGAATCAGCTGGGAAGAAGTGGAAGCATCTATATCATCTTAATTCAAATGGACCTTAACAGGTTAGAGAGCTGGACTAAAAATAACAAAATGAATTTCAACAGAGAAAAATGTAAGGTACTATACTTAGGCAAAAAAAAAAAATGAAATGAAATGAAATGCACAGATATCAGATGAGTGACACTTGGCATGACCACAGCACATATGAAGGTGATCAAAGAGTCTTAGTAGACCACAAGCTGAACATAAGTCAGCCATGTCATGTGGCAGCTAAAAAAGCCAGTGTGATTCTAGGCTACATCAACAGGAGTATAGTATCTAGGTCAAGGGAAATAATAGCACCACTCAGTTCTGCTTTGGTCACACCTCACCAAAAGTGAGGTGTGTGCACTTCTGGGTACCAAAATTCAAGAAGGATATTAATAAGCTGGAACATGTCCAGACTAGGGCAACCAAATTAGATAAAAAGCCTGGAAACCATGTCCTAGGAGGACGGCTTAGGAAGGTGGAAATATTTAGCCTGGAGAAGGCAAGGTTAAGATCTGGCATGATAGTCATGTTTAAATATTTGAAATGATGTCATATGGAAGTTAGGACAAGCTTGTTTTCTGCAGTTCCAGAGACTAGGACACAGAGCTACAGAAAAGGAGATGTCACCTAAACATTAGAAAGAACTTCCTAATTTTAAGAGCTGTCTGACAGTGGAATATGCTGCCTTGGAGTCTGGTGGAGGCTCATTCTTTGGAAGTTTTTAGACATAGGCTGGGTGGCCATCTGATGGGAATGCTTTGGTTGTATATTCCTACATGGCAGGGGTTTTTGACTAGATAGTCTTTGTGATCGCTTCCAACTCTGTTATTCTACCATTGATCTTTTTTAGGTCAAGGCTGATGCACATACCCCAAATCATCTCTACAACTCACATGAAGTGAACATAACAGTTCCAAAACAGTGAGTTCAGTGCACAGGGTTCAGATGGAGCTCTTCAATCATCTTGTCTTTGACCATGTCAAAGAGCATTTATAGTTAAAACTATATAGATTTTTAAAATACAGATAGCTACTTTCCTCATATGTGTCTATTCCTCAATGAAACCTTTCTTGACATTGCTACCAAGTGTACAAACTCTTTCAGCAATTGATATCTTGGTCTACAACTCCAAAATTCAGCAATACAGAATCTTCAGCATATGGATACTCTCAGGATGGACTCCCTAGGAAAGCTGTGCCAAGGTGATTCATTTATTCAAATAAATCACATGGCCAGTTTAAAAAGGAGGTCAGTGGCAGTGTAGTTAGAGAAAATGTTCATTGGGGTTGTGTCTGTTCTATAATTTGCCTGTGGATAATTTGGTAATTTTTTGTTTTGTTTTTTAGCGTGCAGCATTTCCCACTGCTCTCATAAGCACGAATAATTGCTCCCATTTTTTAAAACGGAGGAAAGCAGGAGATAGCCCCCTAGAAAGCTGAGCCACTCTGCTAGCTACAAAAATTAATATTGAATACTCCTAAGTAAAAGTTGCTACTGATAAAGACACTAATATGAAAGCTGTAAATAATGGCTCTATTTAAGAAAGCTCCAGGCAAACTTTGTGAGTTGTTTTCTTCTTCAGTTAAACTTTCAAGGTTAGGAGTTCTGTTACCAGCTTGAAAACTAAGTTTTATTTTCTGTTCATTTGTAGCTGCTATCATCATAGGTAACTTGGTAACTTTGGTTTTGCTGTACAACAAAGATAGTAGTTCCAGTAGCTTCATTATTCTCTCAGGTTTGCCCATAAAAAGCTGTGCTACGGCGGAGAAACAAGGTCAGGAAAAGTAGACAACATCTTCTCAGTACTGCTGATGCTCTTACTGCCATATCCTGACAATTACTAGCTCCAGCTTTAGTCCAGATATGGACAAGTCTTGAATCTACACACTCCACCTTTCCTCCTCTCTTCTCAGGTACCTTCACAAGTCAAGAAGCTTTCAGTTAACTACATTCAAACTGGGACACTATGGCTATCACTTATTATTATTATTATTATTATTATTATTATTATTATTATTATTATTATTATTATTATTATTTGGAAGAATCTAGGATCTTAATCCAACTTCCCACGATGGTTTAGAAACCTATCTTCTTCTAAACTTAGTAACAATAGTTTTGTGATTTGGGTGTAGCAAATAAATTGTAGTGAACTGAATATTTTAGGAGCTATTCACAGTGAGTGTGTGAATAAGAGAAGATAGAATGAACAACAAATGCACTGCTCACTCTGACCTAAACTTAGGTCCTTTCTGCAGTAGCCTCCCATCCTGACATGGGATGGAAGAGAAGTGGGAAGGTGACAACGCTTCTGCATGATGTCATCGTGGTCCTGCTCCTCTCCCACCTCCAAGCAGTGCAATCATGGATTAAATCATTGATGGGTTTTCCCCATTAGTGACCCACAATCGCTCCACCATCCTGCACTTAACTGTCCTGCAGAATCTCAGAAGTGCGATGTTAGCCCTTCCTGCCCCAGCACAGCCTGGCTATGCTGCAGAAGGAAATGGTATGTCCATCGTGCTCCCTTCCACTGGGAGCTGGTCTTGTGTGGAGGGGAGAACTCCCATTAAGCTCCCTTCCCAGCAGAGCCTCTGCGGGAATTACCCCCAGAGGCCCACATAAGAAGGTAGGGTGCAGAAAAGGCCTTAATTCAATTAGCTACAATGCATTTTCAGACTAGTCCTTTGTCAATAGTTAAGTGCCCACATAATGATGTCAGTTTGTTAACTTTCTGATGGAATGAGGTAGAGTTAAGGCTTTTGGGGAGGTCAATGCTTACATTCAAGGTATTTTGCATCCAAAAACATCATGTATACAATGCATTTAGATCACCCACACACACTGACTGTACAATGAATGTATCACCAAACCAATCGCCCTGGTCTTTCTGCAGAAATGATCTGAGTTTTAAAAATCCAATGGTTTCTTGACAAAGGAAAGCAACGAAGAATTTGGGAAAAATTACTATAGGCATGCTTTTAGCAAATGTCAAGGTTGTGTTTCACTAGAATCTGCTCACAAAATCTTACAACTGTGGATCAGTGGGACTTATCTGACATTACTATGCTATAAATCTGTAAAGACATGAACTTGGTACAGGCACAGGTTGTAGTATTAAGCCACTGTGAGCCACAATTAAAACTCATCAGGCTCTCTGCTTATAGGTAACGGTGAATCTGTACATACAGGAAGAACTTCCTAGCCTAACACTAACCACTATGGGTAAACAGGATGAAGAAAGCAGAATCTAATGTGAGCTGACAAATAGGCCTTAAAAAGCTGTACAGTGAAAAAGCTAACAGGCAGAAAATCAACTCATTTGAAATGTAGTTCTGGAAAAGAGGTCTATGGATACAAGATACTGTGGACCGCCAAAAAGACAAGTGAGTGAGTCCTAGAGCAAATCAGGCAAATAGTGTGCTCTGTGATCAAAGAAAGGACGGAAGGAGGGAGGGAGGGAAGGAGCAAGCCTTTTTCTTCTTCTCCTCCTCAGAAAGCTATTCTGATCTAAGAGCAAAGAATCAGCAAACCATCATATTTTCAAAGGCCCTTGAGCAAGACAACTTTTTGAAAGCTTACTTCACAACCATTGATCATTCAATATGGGAAACCCATGATCTTCCTGTCTCTTAGACTAACTCAAGGGTACTTAGCCTTTATAGGCTTCAAGCCATACTCTGCTGTAACTCAATTGCTGAAAACCACTTAGAGTAATTTTTTTCAATTAGGTACAGAATAAATTAAAGAACTTGTTTTCTCACTGAATTATATAAAGGTGCTCACCTACATTATTGCTCTGCTTAATACCAGGACACTCCTAAGTAAGCACAGTAAGTTAGAAACCATAGTCTCCATGGGCTTTCCCCCTTCTCCTCACCCTCTTTCATAGTCATGACAGCTTTTCCTCCCTGGAATAGATGTTTTTGTTATCTCAACTACAGGATGTGTTGAGTTTTTTCAGAATCTTTCTTGTTATGAGCTTTATGAAAGGGACCTATAGGAAACTGCAAATTTCTGTCACTGCCCTTATTGTCTGGTCTGGGATTTAATTTCAATACATCACAAGCCACCAAGACAACCCTGGCATTGCAATTTGTCACACTTTTTTATGAGCTATATCTTACTGAAACGCATTCCCCTAAAGCCTACTGCTATAGGCTACAAGTCTGGAACAAAACTCTTTCACACAGTGACAGAGGCTAAAAAAATTTCTATCAGATAAAATTATTGGTCACTATTCTACATTTCTCATTTCTACAGACGTTGTGATTACTCTTTCATCAGCCCAAGCTCAAGAAGTGGTCCGCGTGTTTCTGTCTAAACTTATGGAAAGTTTAATAAATGTGGTCCAGGAGGAAGTGGTATTTTGATCTTCCGTCAAGTGATTCAGATGGTTCCTGAAGGCTTCTTAAAACCCACAAAGTCTTGGATATCATTTCAAAAGAAGAATATAGTCCTTATGATGTCACAGAAGCCTTTGAAAAGGTGACCTGATGACTTACTGGATGGTTAACTGGACTTCTTTAGGATTATCTTTTGGGTAGAGTAGCAAAGTTTGGACCATGAAAATAGATGAGAAGGTAATATGCATAACCATTTGTCACATTTTTTTTAAAGCCTAAACTTCCTCACCTCACTTTCGTCTACCCTGAAGCACCTACATATGATTCTGTTTGTGTGTGGGGGGGGAGAATAAGAGCTTGAGGAAGAGAGAAATAAATACCCTTTCTCTACCACTACTTCCCTGATCAGAGCTAACACTGGAAAGAAATTTCATTGGAC